>JBBPBQ010020322.1:1039683-1088944 GCA_037974755.1 Cicer yamashitae | reverse complement strand
GTTAAAATAATTTAAATTTAATTGTATTTTGTCTCGATGACTTTTTTGGAAAAATTTGTCCTATAATTTTAATCACACAGTTTTAAAATAAATTAAGATTACAACAACAACAAAATATCTAAAAATTAAATGAATAAAGAAAGAAAGAAAAAAAAACAACTTAGTTTAATTTTATTTTTTTGTCTATGTGATGTTATCTCATTAATTTTATGTCTTATCTTATGAAGGAAAATTAATAAATAACAAGATCAAACTAATAGCAATAACCACGATAATTTTACTATTAAAAATGCACGTACACTTTCGAAAATTACAATATCACTATACAAATAACTAATAACAATAACACAAGTTGAACCAGTCAAAAGAACCAAAAGAAAATCAATAACATAGTGTTCTATTGAAATAACTATAAAAATCATCGATCATTATCTTCCTATTTTTTCCGACAAAAAAATCTCATTTACCTTTTTTCTATTCTTTCCCTCATTTATACTCTCTCGTTAATAAATAATCGTGTCACTCTCACATTCCCTTCTTTTCTCTTTCCTATATTTGTCGCTCTTTCTCTCTTGCTCATCTCATCCCATCATCTTCTCATTCTTTTCATTACCTATCTTTTATTCTTTTCTTGCAATTTCAATTAAATAATGTAATCGTGTACAAAGTTAAATTGGCATAAATAGTGTTTCAAATAAAGAAAATTGGCTGAATAAGTAGTTTATGTTAAAAGAGTAATAGGCATCGAGTATTAGTTTGTTTTTAAAATATCTTCTATATAAAAATAGAATAATAATAATTTTATCATACAAAACATATACAAAGATAAATGTTTATTATTGAGAAATTAGTTAAAAATAATATTTCATTTATGTGTACTTTTTATTAGTGTTTTTATTGAATATTTTACAATAAAAGTGTGCGAATAATTATAATATCGGAATATAATTTAGCTTACAAATAATTCACATGATAAACAAATATTAGTCGGTAATCAATTACTTAAAAGCAGAGTCGACTATTGGACTATGCAAGCAGTCCAATAGCACAAGCCCTAGATAGGTGAGGCCCCAATTTTATTTTATTTTTATAATATAATAAAATTATTGTGATTTTTTTGAGTTAAATATATTTTTAATCCCTGCAAAATTATGACCTTTTAAGTTTAGTACTTAAATTTTTTTTATTCAATTATAATCTCTATTTTGATTTTATAAGAGCTTTTTTTAGAAAAAAAAATATCACTTTCTATTAAAAAAATTTAAAATAGGGACTAAAAGTGAATAGAAAAACTTTTAGGGACCAAATTTTATTGTACCTTTTTTTCAATTATTAAAATTGTACTTTCTTTTTATTAGAGTCTAATTTTTTCAGATAAGAATAATGCCTCCAAAATATTTAAGACGACCCTGCTAAAAATATAGTCATTTACGAAACAATTAGTTAAGAGAGAAATGTCATTCCATTATTAGTACCTCTCTTGAATATTTTTCTAGATAAAAGTAAGAAAAATTATGCTATACTAATTATAATTTAGGCTTAAATATAATTTGGATAATTTATATTTCACTAATATTCATTTTGGTCACCACTTAAAAAAATAAAAGATTAAAATAAAGATAAATAATCAAAACGAATATTAAGTAAAAAATAAATGATCAAAATTATATTTAAACCTATAATTTATCATACAAAATAAATCATACACAAAACAGATAATTGTCGTAGAAAAACGTGTCATTGATGGATTAATTAAAAGTAGAATCATTAATGTATAAGTTAATTAAAAGAAAATACATATTTGATTATTATTCATCTCTTCAACATCTTCTAGATGAAAGTGAGAACATTATAATCCATTAACTCTAAATATATATTTTTATTGATAAAACTGTTATAGACAAAATATGCATGCATGTATGATTATTATACTCGAAACAACAAAGGTAAAAATTACATTTTTAATAATTTCACTTATCTTAATAATATGTTATAACAAACTAATAAATATTTTGATCCTATGTGGTCAATTTTAATTAATATAGCAAACACTGCTGCATTACACAGGAGTTTGCTACTCTTTTTACTTTAAAAAAGTCAACTCTCATTGGGTTGGGCCAATCAGCCAGGCTAGGTGGATTGGGTCAAAATAACTCGAATAATCTTACATGGTGTTAAATAAGCAAACTTCCACTAAAATGTTGTATTTTCGGGGTTTGTTGAGCATCTCTCACTTACACCTCTAGCTAGGGGCTACAAGTTAGAAGCTCAAATAATGAAAGGAGATAAAAGGTAGGATAAGAAAATCGTAATTACCACTCACCATAGAAAACAGCTTATAAAAAATATGATTGAAGCCCATTGTTTCTTCAGAGTCTCCCCATCTATACCTTGTCAAGAACTTATATACCATATTTCAAACATAAATTGCACAAAAAATGCAATAATAATAACAATGGAACATGCAATCTGAAATTCTGAAGAAAGTTCACAATCAACAACTTTGTATATAAGTAGCGAGACGTTAAAGACAGTTCAAGGTCAATAATTAGTGCAGCTTAGAAGGAGATGAGATCATCTTTAGATGGTTGCTGCTTTTTTGTGTCATGTCCTCCTTCTGATCCATCCCCAGCTTTCCTCCCAAAAATCATCTCATCAAGATCATCCATCATGTCATCGTTGCTACCTCCCTGGACACCAGGTCTTGATCCAGCTGGCTTTCTAATCAAGGAGTCCTCTTTAGTATCAAGATGACGAGGTGACTCATCTGGCTCAACAGCAACAGGTATCATAGCTGGTTCAGGATGAAGGGGAGCAACTGGAGGCGGTTTCAACTCTTCATACTTGGTAAGAACCTTCTGAATCTCATCATTAACATTCAAGGCCTCAAAAAGAAGTGCTTCATTGTCCCCAGCAGTTTCAACAATTCGCTGGACAGTAGTCTGGGAGCGACGACACTGGTGTACAAGTGTGGTGGTCAAATCATCCTGGAGATGGGAAGAAAATATCACATTTATATGTTAGTAGCTAACAGATGCCAGATACAAAATGCTTCTTCCCCAACATGGCACATTGCCTGGATAAGATTGATGTATCCCTCATTTGGAGAACTTACAAGGGAATAAAGTAATATGAAAAAAATAAAAATCCATTATGGGAGTGGCAGGGGAAGATGAATGTACAGAAATCATACAAGGCCATGATGATCGTGTTAGCATTTAGAAATGCAACACATACCAAATTGAAATTGACTGCTAATAACTCTGTTCACAAATAAACATAGTAGGATAAGTTTTTCAGCGGGTGTTGTCCAATTAAGTGAATGAAGTATAAATAGCACATTTGAGTATTTCACTTCAATACCCATGTAACCCATCATTATATATTAATAGCCCATTATATAATCAACCCATATAAACAATAATCATCAGTGTATCCTCGTGGTCAAGGGGGACATGTTACTGCCAGAAACTAAAGAAAGTGGGATTGTTAATTGTTATAAAATAATATCTAGAAAAACTATAGCAAACATCAGTGGACATTTTTCTTCAAAGATAATATATACACACACATAACAGAAAATATCAGTAATTTTGTTCCCTCGACTATCTCAAAAGAGGACCAGTTTTCAAAAGTTTATTTTTTGTTTCACAACATTTTTGTACATTCCCATAGTTAAAAAATAAGATTGTCTAAACAGAATGTAAATAAACAGTTTTTAATTTGCAGGCAACACTTGAGAATATCTTTATTACCATATCCATCCATGTATCACGACATGACGAAAGTGCCTCATTAAGAACGATTCAGCATCTTTCAACAGATCATGAAAGGGCCAGCCATTAAGGGTAAACCGACAAGCTTTTTAGTTTTAAAAACATTCTAATGTCATGTAACTAGTGCATCTTGGGACACATTGTTATATGTAAGAGTAATTGATTATCAAAAAAGCAAAGGATTTGTGATAAAAAGCTGATCAAGTTAGAAAAACAAATTATTTCCCTTTCCTATATATTATAGCCAATAGGTATTCTGCAAAGCCATATGCGAAATGTCGAACATTCTCATTGAGTCATTAAACTCCTAAATGATGTTATTAGCCTGTAAATGGTCCAATGACGCAAACATTATAAGAATAGGTAGTATCACAAAACTTGAGCGAAGAACATCATATATATACTTTATAACCTCTGCCAAGTGCATATACCAAGGCTGTGTTGGCATAAGGGGAGGGGGGATACGAGAGGCTTGTTATGGCAAGTCTTTCCCTTGCTTGAGAGATTTTTAAAGTGAGGAGTAATGTTAGCAAAAAAAATTAAAAAAAAAAACTACTCAAAACCTTCTTTTACTTGTGGTTTGGAGTTCAACAAAATCAGAGGGGTTTTGACTTGCAAACAAGATAGTTTCTCCCGTTCCTTCCTCCCAAGTCCCAAACCTTTTCATTCTCTTCCCCCTCCAACTCCCAAACAAATCCTAAGAACACAAACAAAACCACATGCCAAAACAGTTCTCACGGTCAATGCAACATGCAGACTACTACTATTAGTTTCAAAAGCAAACCATGTTCTATCCACAACAAGACATTATAGTTCAACACATACAAAATCAAACAAGTGCATAAAACATGACACAATGAAAAAATGCAACTAATAATACAACGCAACACAAAAAAGAAACCTGCAAAACATCTTGTTGCAGTGAAGATGATAACACAGTAGAAAGAAGCTCAATGCTATTTCTCGCAACATCAAAAGCTTCCTTTGTCTGTTCTGGCGTAAAAACCTGCACAGGAACATCATGCTGAAACTGGTGTGGAACATCATCAACATGAGGTGGCTCTGGCACAGAAGCTGATCGTGGAGGAGTGAAAATCGGAGCCAAGCTTTCATTATCACGACCAGGGAACCTAATACCCCTTGATCTCAAACTCTACATTATTGAAAAAACAAAAACCATGCTCATAAACAATTGCTAAAAAAACAATAAATTCAATTCCACATAATATTATTAGCATCTATTAAAATTCTTTCAAATTCATCATAATCATAACCATAATCATCACCATCATTATCATCATCAACAACATTATTATTACTAAAATTGTTTCAAATTCATCATAGACATATTAACCATCACCATGATCATAATAATAATATTCATCATAATCATAATATACATAATCATAATCATAATAATCAAAATCATTATTAGGAAAAATACATCATGTAGCCCTTTAAGTTACATGAAAATATCATATTGGTCCTTTAACTTTTTTTTGTAACAAGTTAGTCTTTTATGTTTGTAAGCTTTACAATGTGCAACTATTTTTAGTCCTAACTTCATTTTAATCATTTTTAGTTAGAGATTTTCAAAATTTTACTATGAGTTTTGTTATCGATCATATAAAGAACAACATAATAAATTATCATGTAATTTCAAGATCTAGATTAAGAGAATTTGTCATTTAATTTCAAGAACTCTAGTATGTATCTCACTCGAATTCTCTCTTGTTTAAATATTTTTCTAAAAGTTGATTGAGGATTTATATTCTTTAAGATTATTGCAATCAAAATTTCTTAAGAATTCCATGAGTTTATTGAAAAAACTAAGAGAATTTTAGATTTCAATTTTGCTGGTTTGAAATTAGAACATGCAAACATTTACAAAGATAAAGCACAAACTTGACACCATTAAAGGAAACTTATTAAAAAATAAAGGAGTAGTCTATAATTTTCGTATAACTCAAAAGACACTATTAAATTAAAATGCAAAGAGGAACCTTACCTTATAGGTTTCTTCATAAACAGGAAGGTAACGAAGTTCACCGGTGGATTCACCCCAAGCTTCAATCATCATCAAAGCCTTATTCCGATTATTAACAACAGTTTGAGGATCATCCATAAGTCTTACCATCTCATCAAGCACTCTCTCAGCAGCAACTTCAGAAAACGCCTTTTCACAATTCTTAACAATAGTTTCAAGCAAAACCAAAGCCAAATACTGAACCCTAGGACTTTTAATCACGATCCGTTTCTTAATTCCACGGATCAAATCAACGCTGTTAACTTTCTCCGTATTAATTAGGTCACATAGATCAAGATTCATAGCCCAATCAGGTTCTTCGTGTGATTCGGAAGTTGCATCTTCGACGAGCTTGTCGACTTGATTGGGACCTTGGAAGAATTCTTTAACCTTGAAACTCATGGAACTCATACCTTCACTCATCTTTCTACCTACTTCTACACCGCCGATTTTCAATCTCTCTCCTAATGAGGTCACTTTTTCCATCAAATTGTCACTCATTTTTTCACTGTTTGATTTCGACTCAGAAATTATAACACAGAAGAATGAAACGAAAGAACGAATCGGAAAAATAAAATTAAAAAAAAAAAAACAAAACGAAAATGGATGATTGATGAAGAAGAATAGTTTGAAGGATGAAGAAGGGTTTGGTGGAAAACGAAAGTAGAAAAAACGCGTAACTACGTAAGAACTGAGTTAAGTCTTGGAGAAGAGTCTCTCTTTCCTTTTAGCTATGCTTTCTCTTTCTCTTTGTTTTTCTTAACACATGTACTTTTTTAAATATATAAATAACAAAAGTGTAAAATCATTTTTTTTTAATATTTTTTTTTAAAATTCATATATGCACCATTAACTTATATAATTATATAGATCACATGTTATTTGATAAAATTCATATAAATTTTGATTAATTAAAGAAAATATATTATAAAATATATTGCTAACATTATTTAAATAATAAATAACTGGTAAAATAATAAAGTTAAGTGACATGAACTATCGTATTAATATCTTATATTTGATTAATATTATATTTTAATTTAATTACAGATACTATTATGTTGAATATTATATCGCGAATTTAAAATGAGATCTTAGGGTTATATATGTGAGTTTATAATAGTATTTATTGTTTCGTTTTAAAAATTTATGTTTAATTTAATATAAAATACTGTAATTTAAATTTTGTAAAACTTAATGATGAAATTTTTTTAGTATAAACATAAAATTTAAAGGTGAATAACCGATCGAAATTTGGTTTAGCATAATAATTTAGTCCGGGAGAAAGATACCCATAGTTAGTATTTCAAACATGATTATATACGGTGGATTGAACCAATAAAAAGTAAATAATTTAAAGATAAATGTCTTCTTATTGTTAACTTATTTTGGACGTGCTAATTTGTTCTATTAAGTTTGCTTAATTAATTTGTGTTCCGTGTAGCTCAAGCAAGGAATACTGGGCCAGTTTATGAATTTTCGTGGGAACTTCAAACTTCGTTTTCGTCTTTTTTAAATAAAATGTCGTCTAAATTATTTATTTCGAATTGAAAGATAATTTTTGTGGGTACATTATTATACTAAAAATATTGACGTTTGGTTGGGGTTATTGTGATGGATTTGGTAAACAAAGGCGTGTGCAGGCCAACACCTGCTCCATTTTTTATTTTTGTCTAGAGGTCTTATATTTTTTTTAAATGATTCATTTTTCTTTATTTTTTTACAAATTTTTTAAATGATTCATAATTGAGAGAGAATGAAGCATCATCAATTAAACTTCACTACTCCGATAAAGGTTTTTTCTTTTTTTGTTTTGCGGAATACTCCAATCGTCTCGTAATAAGAATCACTTTTATTTATTTTATAGGATTAAAAAATAAATATAATGAGGAAGTATAATAATTTTATCAAATAATCTTTTTTTAAATAATTAATGTGTTTCTTATTGTCGTAAATATAAATTATACTATAAAATATTTTAAGAATAATGTACATAGTATTATTTGCAGGCAAAATGCATCATGCGATCTTTTAAATTATATGAAACTTCTATATTAGTCTTTTATCTTTTTTGTAACAAGTTAGTTTTTTAATTTTTTTTTTTGTCAAAATTTTATTTTGTGTTTGTAAGTATTTGCACCAATGATCATAATTTCAAATCAGAAAAATTGAAACTTCAAAGTCTCTCAATTTGTCATAAGGAGTTTTAATTGCACTAATCTTAAGAACATAAATTCTCAATTATTTTTTAGATAAATAATTAAACAAGAGATAATTCGAGATACATATAGATTTTGAAATTTTACGTGAAATTCTCTTAATTGATATCATAAAATGTTGTTATTCATATGATCGATAATAAAATTCGTAATAAAAAATTAAAAAATATCTAACTATAAATGATTGAAATGAAGTTATAACTAAAAATAATTTTACATTTTTACATTTACCAATATAAAGAATTGACTTGTTACGAAAAAAAGTTAAAAGATCAATTTAGTATTTTCATATAACATAAAATAACTATATAGTGTATTTTGCCTTCCTTATATGGTATTATTGAAAAAAAAAAAGAATTTTACACTGAAAACTGATAAATGGTACTCGTTTTGAGATAATCTATTTTTGTTTAAATAACACTTACTGCGAGAGACATGAAATATTCTTCATTTTACTTTTGCTTTTGCTTTTTCGTAATAGAGAATGGATAAATCACTAAATTAACCGTTGAATCATTAAAATACTTTAAATTGACTAAATTTGTAATTTTATTAAATGTATTATACTCTTCAACGATAACACCCATTCCCACTCTAATGGTGTCCTCTTCAATGTTTTTCTTCTCTTCAACAATGTTGATTCTGTAGTCAATATTGGTAAGAGAATACAATGAAAGAGGGATTTTCGTTTATAATTGATAGAAAAATTATAGTGCTTCTTTCTCCGTGAGTGAAAAGCATCAACCTTAATTTTTTTAAAGTTTCACTATGAATGAAAAGGTAGTTATTCAAATAGTTGAAATAAAGAAGAACTAAGGTAAAGAATTCTTCACATATCGTTTGCCAAATTGTTTCCATTATAGTGTGGTTTGCTATCCGTTTATGTTTTCTTTTTTGCACTTTTTTTTTCGCCTTTAATTGCTCAAAGAAATAAAGAGAGTAAATGAAAAATGAGGCACAATAATAATAAAACAGAAATAAGATGGGTTGTCATAAAGTTTTGGATGACAATCTAAAAGTGTTTAAAATGTGCATTTCTATTAGATTTTTTTTAGAGGCACAATTTTTTGTTATTAAAAAAAAATAAAAAATTTGTTTGGATAATGAGTGGGTGATTGATTTTACGTTGAGTTGAGAAGCAAGAAGGCGCAAAACAACAGTATGGGTTTTGCTACTGTTCCTGTTCCCGCTGCGTCCTTCTTCTTGTTCACTTCGACGAAGAAATCAACAAGATTCTTCTACTCACACACTCCCAAATTTCAAGTTAAAGCTAATGCCGCATTTATCACTGACTCCGATTGGTTCCAAGTGGGTCGACCCATTGGCAACTACGGCTTCATGAACATCACTAGCACTAGTGGCACAAACACTGATTATTCATTTGCTGGATTGAAAACTCAAGATGTTGAAGAAGGCAGCGTCAAAATCAGGTACATTTTATATTACTATTAAATTATCGACTTCAATTTAGGGATTCTGGATTTTTATTTATTTATTGATTAATTATAACAATAATCGATTAATTAATATTCATGATGGCAGCTACGTTGCAGGCTTTATGAAGGCAGGGTTTCCCAGGGTCCACTTAGACAAACCCCTGTTCTTTTTAAGGTACTTTTATTACTATTACTAGCGAAAATACAGCACACTCTTTTGTGTTGTTCAAATTTTGTTTGGCTTAACTTTTAGGGTTTACTCTAATTTGTGGATGGGAAATGCCATCATAATTTGTTTGGCTTAATCAATGTCTTTCGCTAGCTCTTCATGTTTGAATTCATTGCACTCAAAGTGTTGTATTGAGCATTGAAATTTGAAACATTATTACTTTTAATTACAATGAAGGTTTATCCTGGAAGACGAGCTGGTGGGGTTGTGGCTGATATGATGGCTGCAAACGAGTTGAATTCTCACATGTTCCTTCAAGTGAGATAGTTTAATAATTCCATATCAGTTCATAGTGTTATTAGTTTCTCATTTATTTGTAATTCTTAACAGAGCAGTTCTAAAGGTATTAGTCAGCATCTTATGTTACTTTTAGGTGGCTTTGAAACAACTACTGGAGAGCAGGTTTGTCCTCTCAATTTCACATTAAGTTTTTTAGCTTTACATATTTTTTGTCCTCCAATTTTTTTAATCATGTCTGAAAAATTTATTCGATCCAGTGGCTTGCTTTTCGTGATTATGGGAAATATAGCGCAGCAGACTATGCAAAAGTTGCGAGTGAGAAGGTATCGAAACTGTCTTCATGGAATATCTTTGAACGAGGACAGACATTCAAAAGAAGACAACGTTTCGTTATAAAGCTGCTTCAGGGTGCTATGAGAGGTTTGGCTTACATGCATGATCATGAGAGATTGCATCAGAGTCTTGGACCATTTTCTGTGTCTCTCAAGTATGTGATTAGCAGTCTTTTAGTTTTGCTCTAGATTTTCCCTTTGGATTATATTTCCTTTCTCACTCTACCCTTAATTAACATGCTTAATTGTAATATGATGGCAGCACAATTTCTGAAAGAGAAGCTACCTATTTGATTCCAAGACTTAGGGATTTAGCTTTTTCTGTTAGTGTCAGGTAAGGTAATGACTTGCCAATCTATTTTGTCTTGGATTAACCTAATTTCAGTACAAGCTGATTGCATGTGCATATAATTTAAGTACACTGATATAGATTTCATATCCATGTGGCATAGAAATAGTTATATGTTGTTTCTTTGTTCATTTTTTTGATGTATTTGGTCCAAAATTTAGACCAGATATATCAACTTTTTTTTACTCCACTTTTGCTTATATTTGAGACCAGAGGGAGTATTTCTTTAAATGTAGGCTATTGCAATACTTATTGGCCAGCGTTGTCAATTGTGAATCATAGAAAATAGCAATTTGTTTAAAGATTGATACCCTACCGTGCTATAGCCTCTATTTGACAACACTTTGAACTAAATAGTGTACTGCAAAACAATAGTGATTTGTTCAGATTCTGATATGCTATTACGGTATAGCGCCACTATAGCCGCTATTTGACAACACTGTTATTGACAACCACTACCATATGACATTTTTGTTAGTTATATAATCTTTTCTATAGTGTATTTTGTATATTTTTTATTTTTTGTTGTGTATTTTGTATATCTAGACTTCATAGATATTATCAATTGCCGGGTAGGTTTTCATTCTGAGGCCTGTTCATGGGATTTCTGCTTTATTTGCTGTATGCTAAAATTTTTGCAAACAAACAGAAGTAGATGATAACATAAATAGTGTTACATTAATTTAAAGGGAAATGATGCATGGTACAAAGAGAACTCACTTGGAAGTTGCACAATTATTGTGTGGATAGCTATCCATGTTTTCCCTCCATGATTGGTTGCCGATTACAGAATTACTACTTCAATTTGATTGATTAATACCAATATAGTGGTTCTTTTATTTAAATCATTCCAGGTACTCAGAACTAGAGGATTCAGGAGTAGGACCACTTACGGAGGGTCTTTCGGCACGAGCTTCACGAGCTAGTGCATTCACTTATATAGATAAAAGAGCTTTTGGAATAGCCGATGACATGTAAGTTGTCTGAAGCCGGGTCAGTGTAGAAGTTTGTTTAAGAATCTTTTTCAGGCCACCTCTCACTTTTATAAGTTACAATGCAGATATGAGGCAGGCCTTCTTTTTGCATACTTGGCTTTTGTTCCATTTTGTGAAGCTGGTGTTATGGATGGCCTTTCCTTGCAAGTAAGCTGTGCTGCCTATCGGACTTTGTCTTCGATAGCTTATGATTTTTTCTGTGAAGATTTTCCTTATTCATAAGATAATATCTTCACTGAAGTATTTATTCACCATGAAATTCAGAGACTTTTAGAGAACACTTTCCGACTTGACGTTGAAGCAGCACGAGAGTAAGATATGTTTTAGTCTATATTTCCAGTTTAACTATTACATTGAGTAGACATTTAGTTTTCCTTGGTTGAGGTATACTAGTTATGGACTTAAACAACACATAAGAAAAACAAATAGCTTAAATATAGAGACTTGGGAGGTGTTTTGAAAACTAGTTCAAAATAGTATAAGATGGAACTGGTTAGACAAGTACATATAAAACAAACCAATCCATATAAAACTAACCTGATCTATTCTGTGCTTTTGGTTCTTTCCTTTTCAGTGGAACCAAAATGTACCATTTTTTTCACCTGTTTTTCCTGTTGTTTTACTTTTGACATGCACCAAACATAGAACAGAACTCACATGTTTTGTTCTATCTTGTTCTAGCATGTCTACCAAACACTACCTAATTTTAATATTGGATTCATGAAATGAATGCAACAACGCTTTGCATCTAAATAAAAAAAATATTGGCATGCTTTATTGGTTATGGGATGAATGAGTGCTTCATACTTCATACAATCTTATAATGCTCCTTAAGTCTAGCTAAGTGTGAGAGTTGGCAAAAAAATCATCTGTAAAAATTGATTTGCACAAGAGCCAGTCTGTTAAAAAAAATAGTAGTTATTCAAACACCTTTTTTTATATTTAAAAATTAGCCCACGAAATGGAAACGAATCTGGTGAAAGAACGGCAAAATTTATTGGAGACTGATTTCTTTTTGATACATAACTTTCCTCCTATTCAACTTATTTCCTAAACATGGTATACATAAGTAAGATAGTTCACATTATATTTAAATAATAATCTTAGTGAATTTGTTTACATAGTGTGAGCGGATTCAAAAGTTCCATTGTCTTGTTGTAAGTTGCAAATTGCAATCACTCCAAAGTTAAAAAAGGAAGTATATTTGCATTTTATCCAGCATATTTGAACTCTGAACTCTGAAGAAGCAAATGCCTAGTAAAATTGGATATTTATGTCTAATTATTAGGTAATTGTTTTTCTCTTACTTTGTTTTATGCTTCCTTTCGATAGGTACTGTATAGCAGATGACAAGTTAGTTAATGCCATCGAATTCCTGGATCTAGGTAATGGTGCTGGTTGGGAGTTACTTCAGGTATATTCTACTTGTCTGCTAGTATGGCCAACTATCAGTGTATGGCGTTGAGTTAGAATATGGGACCCAAAAATGTCTAAAATAGCTTATTTTCATAAACCCTCTAAAATATCTTTAGAAACAGCTTACACAGAGCTTGCCATTATTCTCTCTTCGATCATAGATGAAATTTATATATAAACTATTATATGAAAATCATTTATTGATTAAGCGTTTCAAATTCAATGAGGTGTTTAGTGTTTACCCTAACTTCCCATGAAACTCGTGGTTAATGACATTCAAAATCATGGCTAATTGTGTTCAGTGGATGGTTAATTAGCTGCTGACACTTTGTTATATTCATTAAAACATCCATTGATCATAATTAACTATATTTTAAAATTGTGTTAACTATTTAAGTCGTTGTCGAAATTTAGTGTCAAATTTGTGCGTCAAAATGTTTCTTTTGCAAGAATTGTTTATGGATTCAGAAGATGCTTCTTTCAACGTAAACATTGTCTTTAATTTGTGGTCTTAAAAGGTTATGCAGCCAAACCATGTAAAAAAGTAACAATACATTTTCTGCTTGCATGTTTTGGTTCATCGAAAATACGTTTTATTGTTACATCAAATTCAAGTGAACTCCCAATTCATTTCAGTGGCTATATCAAATGTTTATGTTGCTCTTCTGATGATTTCCAGGCAATGCTTAATGCCGACTTTCGAAAGAGACCAACTGCAGAGGCTGTTATGAATCACCGGTTTATGACTGGGGAAGTCCTTTGAATTTCAAGATCAAAAGAATATGGTTGTCTTTATGAAATATAATCTACCACATAGCTCACCACGTCATTTATGTTTCTATGTAAATATTGCATTGCTTTTTCACAAGCAGCAATGCTATTGTAAATATTATATTATGATATTTGCATCCTTAATATACAAGGCCACAATCCTTTAATAGGTTTACTTATCCCTTTCAAATTTTGTACTGCTGATCCTTTAAATTTTGTCTTCTACTTGTTCCTTCACCTTTCTTTTGTTTGCACTGTTGTATTGGATTCGTGTGTCCATGTATTCGTTTTTAACGTAATATAATTTGTTTTGTTGTTGAAAAAGTAGAATATGCGACTTTCTACTTCATATCTTGTGTTTAACTTATTTGAATTTAAATATTTCAATTAATAGCTTTCCAAAATCGTTAAATGCCAAACTATTAGTTTTTGTGGATTCAACTATTGTATTGTCCTCTCCAGCAAGCAATCCATCCAAAGATACCCGGAAACACAAGTAACTATGGCCTTTCTTTGAAAAGATAATCTCTTTAAGTTCTCAAAAATGTTAGGAGCAATGTTACAATGTTGTAAAACTCGGTTTAATTAACCCTAAAAAATGTTATGCATCATATGAATATTTAATAGTTAATTCAAAAAGATATTCCATTTCAAGGATACCTCTAGCAGAGGTAACACATGGAAAAAAAAAAAACATAGATTTTGTGAATGATTTGTATTTGCTCTAGTCAACAATACACACTGTCGTGACTATATGGATTAAAATTGAACGATTTCAAGTTCGGTATTTCAGTTTTTTTAAATCAAATATCTATTAAAATTTACATCGTCCAATTTCAATCCAACAATCATCTTTAATTTAATTATTTTAACCATTATTCTATATTCATGTAGTCTACAAAATTAATTATTATAATTTTACACCATAGTCAAATATTATTTTAAATAAAATTATAAATCTATATTAAAGTATTTAAATAAATAAATATATATTATAAAGAGTGTCTTAACTTGTTAAACTCATAAATGAATACTTGGAGCGAAAGAATGGGATAATTAGTATTTGGACATTATCAATTATAGTTGATAAAAAAAGACATTATCAATTATCAAATGAATTTAATTTGTGTGTACCGTAAAAAATTTTACAAAATTAACAAATCATAATAACTCGTGAGTGATTTTATAAATAGTTATAATAAATGTCAAATATTAATAATAATTTATCGGTTGTAATTAATTTATAAATTAAATTCTTATCAAATACTACTCAATATAATATACAAATACCATTTATAATTTTGAATGCAACTTTAATTATTATTTTTTTATATTATAATTCAATAATTAGTATATACACTATTTATTATTATAGTATGCATCCGTAGCATTAAAAAATCCAACAATAAAATAGTTTGTTAAAAGAACTGGTTTTTTTTTTTTTTTTTTTAATTATGGTAAACAACACTCGTTGCGGTGAGAAGAAGAGTATATAAGAAGAAGAAGGAAAAAAAGAATTTATAGAACATAGAGAAGGAGTTAAGTCGAGTTGATAGAGAGATTGATTGATTTCGTTAGTTGTTGTGATCCGAGCGAAGGCATTCATTGATTGACAATCATAATTCATAATTGTGGTATCTCCTCCTCCTACACCCACCTCCTGTTTGTTAAAATTACCAAATCGCGTAATCAAATTCTTCAATTCTAGCGTGCGTATTTCTTCATTGTTTTTATTCAATTCAATAATCAAATCAAATCAATATGCTGCTATACTAATAATAATTTGCTTATCATTTCATTTCTCTGTTTGTGGGTTTTTAAGCTTTAATCCCCAATTCCCATTCCTGCTTTTTAGCTTTATTGCTTTGCCAAATTTTTGTAATTGTTTTTAGAGTTATCAAAACACTTATGCTAATACTTGTTTTTCAATAATTAAATATTTTTTAAGAAAAATAAAGGAATTTATGTCCAAGATTTGTGCCAAATTTTGTAAATACTTGCTTATTTGTTTTCTTCTTCATTTCTCTGTTTATTCTATTTAGATGTGAAGTTCTGAAATTGTTGTTTACTTTGCAGTTATTGCAAGTGTTAAATGGCCTCTTTCACTGTTGCTGTGTAAATGGAAGTGGTTGTTGCTGCTTGGTTTTTTCAAGTCTATCAGATATTTGCTGTGAATTAAGTGAAAAAAGACTCAATGGTAAACCCGAAAGGGTCTAGTCAGTCCAAAATATGCTACAGGCCTATCCGACCTTCTGATCTTGACGTTTTAGAGCGTATCCATGGTAGACTATTTCCAATCAGGTGAGATCATGACGTTGTTCCATTGACTTCAAGTATGAACTTTTGAACTTGTGTTTAGTTAAAGATCTTTATAAATCTCAGGTATGAATCTGCTTTTTTCCAAGATGTGGTAAATGGGCGCGACATTGTGTCATGGGGAGCTGTTGACCTTAATCGACCAAATGGCCAAAGTGACGAACTCATTGGATTTGTAACTGCACGGATTGTTCTTGCTAAAGAAAGTGAGGTTGACTCCCCTTATATATAACTGTATGCCTTTTGTTTTATTACTTGAAGCATACAATGGAAAAGTTGCATGTTCATCATTGCTAGAAACTAGCACTGAGAAGAGAATGTGTTCTGTTCTTACTACTTTGTGGGAAGTCATTTTTCATGTCGAAAGTGTGGCTATTTAATGCTTTCATGATTTACTTGTTGGCTATAATGGGATTTGTTGTTTAGCTGATTCTTGTTGGAAAGTGTATTTGAAAATGTGTTCGATCAATCTTTTGAACCCAAACAAAGTATGTCTATGTTCAAGCCAGGACAAACTTGATGTTGAAGTATATCTTGCTTAATACCAAAGTTTGAGTCAATCCATCATATTGACTCAAGACAACCATGACATACTTAGGTGGCTTGATCATTTTATTAGTCTGATGGGAACCAAGAGCTAAATGAATTACCAGATAATGACCCATCAGCTTATAATCCAACTAAATCACCCATTTGGAGTGTGTATTTTAATATTCTAGGAGGAGAAAGTATACAGAATAAAAATAACTATTATGATGCACTTGTGAGTAGTTATGTATTTATGAGTAGTTTGTTTAGAAAGAAATATTTATGAGTAGTTATGCATTAGGATTATATATTGTAGTGGTTTCTGAAAGTAGTTGTACATTTTGATAGTGACTTCTATGATGACAGTTGCATATTAGACTATTAAAAATATATGTTGTTGTGCTGTATAAAAAATAGATTGTGTATATGTTGTAAGTTTGGACAGAGAATATCAGAATACTCTCTGTAGGATTCATTTACTCTAGGTCTGGCACAACACAAGTTGATTTGTGTGTGAATTGTGTGATTCAATAACATTAATCAACAATTTACCAATTTTTGTTACATCATTTTTGGCCCGACCTAGGATCAAAAGGAGGAAATTTCTTAGGCCAAGAAATTTGATATTAAACCGTGACTTGGGTGTCTAAAATAATAGATCTATTGGAGGAATGACTGGATAGTAGGAAAACTTAATTGAGTATCAGTGACGGTTCTAATTAAAAGTGAAGCAAGTCACAATTCCATTAACTCATGAGTTATTTTTACCTTGAATCTTTAGATCGATAAAACAAAGGGTTTGGGGGTGATATTATGAGATCAATGTTGTTAAATGGCTACCATGGCATGGCATATTTTTGGACAACCGCTATAGGCAATCTATGAAGGAATTCTGCCATGGCGGCACAATAGGCCGCAATGGCGGATTTTTAGCGTTCCAACATATTCCATCATCCGCCGTCGACAACACTGTATGAGATTGACAATGAGTGGAGGCAAAAGGAAAGTGTGTTGGGTTGATGATGCATTACAGTGGATGCGTGTGTTTAAGAAGCAAAGAAAAATAGACAGAAAAGGGAACAGAACAATCAACTTAGCCCTTGTCAACAAAAGGAGTTGAATAGGTTATTGGTGGATTATGGAGTGGCTTTCATGGGCTTCCTCCCCATAGGATGTGGTTCATTCAACGACATTGCAGCATGAGGCTGGCCTAATTTGTGTATGACATCATATGTACAGTCAACATCACAAGAATGAAATAGAAAAACAGGCGAGTCAATGCTCCCACAAGTTATAATTTGACCCAATTCTAGTGCATCCTCTAGTCCTGTATTATTAGTTTAGAAAAAAGATTCTTCATGGAGAATTTATATTGATTATAGACCTAAAAATAAGGTGACAATTGGATAAGTATCCTTTGGTAGTTTAGAGTTAATTGCTGAAACTATATTCTGCTGTTTATTTCTCTATATTGGATCTCAGATTGGGTTATAATCAGACTCAAGATAACGAGGAGGAGGAATCCACTTGATGAGCCTATTTCCTACATTCAGCTTTGAGGACAAGATGGCTCCCTAGAGTTAAATGGACCAGAGAATGATCCACTAACCTACAACATCACTAAACCACTCTTTTGGAATGTGCATTTTAGGAGGAGAAATAATGCAAGATTGAAGTCACTGAACTAACTGTCATGATGGCAGTTATGAGTAGTTATGCGTAGTGTGATTGATGGCGGAATCTGGTGGAAAGTCAAAAATTCGCCATATAAACACACTATTGCGGCCTATGGTGCCGCCAGGGTGTACATTCCTTCACACAGTGCCTATGGCAGTTGTCCAAAATCCACCACATCATTCCGCCATGGTGGCGCCATTTAATAACACATATATTAGGAATACATGTTGTAGTGCCATTTGAAAGTAGTTGTATGTGTCGATAATAACTGCTATACTTGTAGTTATGGGCAGTTACATACTAGCCTATTAGTGATTTGAGAAGTGCTAGCAACACACTTTTTAACACACTCTATTGGATTGGTTAAAATTTACATAGATTCCACCAAAACATGTGGGTCCTCATATAAATATGGTGGAACCCATGTGTATTTTAACCAATCAAAGAGAGTGTGTGTTAAAGAGTGTGTTGCTAGCATTATTCTTAGTGATATATATATATATATGTGTGTGTGTGTGTGTGTGTGTTGTAGTACTAGTAGTGTGTGAAAAATAGGTTGTGTTATTATTTTGTAAGTTTGGACAAAGAATACTCTATGTAGGATTCATATTGTGCAATTCAATAACATTACTTACCAATTTATCAATTGGTTTTCTATCCTAGTCTTTTGTTGCTAACCTTTTAGGTAATGACTTACTAAATTTATTTTCAATAGATCTGATCAAATTGCCTCATCCGATAGAGTAGGCCCTCCTTAATTTTGTTTAGCTTAACTTTTTTACTGATAACTGTAAAAAAATTTCCATGGATATTATTCTTGTAGATAGTGGATTTGCTTGGATATGACTCGGCCAAATCTGATCAGACTTTAGTGTACATTCTAACACTGGGAGTAGTGGAATCATATAGGAGTCTTGGAATAGGTAATAGTTTGTTTTAAACTTAAATTCTGTTGAAGCTCTCCAATAATATGATTGGCTGTCTAATTTCATTTGTACCTCATCACCAGCTTCTTCTCTGATTCGGGAGGTCATAAAATATGGTTCAAGTATTCCAACGTGCCGAGCAGTTTACTTGCATGTAATTTCTTTCAATATCTCAGCAATCAATTTATACAAGAAAATGTCTTTCAAGTGTGTTAGAAAGCTGCAGGGATTTTATTTTATCAATGGCCAACATTATGATTCATTTTTATTCATTCACTACGTAAATGGGGGACGATCTCCTTGCTCGCCATTGTAAGTGCTATATCTTTCAACTTTTATGCCTCGATTTGTTCTGACTGATCTTACATGTTTGCGTTTTAAATGAATATATTGTGATAGCTAGTGTAAAAGTTATTGTAGTATTACTCCTTAACTGGGATATAGGTTTGGCAACACTTTTTTACCAAAGCAATGAGGTTGAACCAAAACGGTTCTGTATTCTTTATTGATATATGCATATTTGACTTAATATGTGAAAAATATTTTGTTTCTATGTTGTTATATCTATGCAACTGTCAATGATTATTGTTGACATTGGATAATTTGAACCCTTCTAACTGGGTTCAGTTTCTATAAAAAATGTAATTTCTTTACAGAATTTTAATTTCCTTTTCACATTACACATTTCAGAGAGCTTCTCTCTGCAATGATAAGCTACATGAAGAGTGGCTTTAAGGCAGTGGCTGCCAAGCTGTGCAAGAACGAAGTTAGGAAGATCTCAAGGTGGGAAAAGTGTAAAGAAAGCCATTCTCTTGTCTCAACAATACCCAGCAAAAGAAACACGGCGGTCGAGTGTACTGGTTGTGAGTGTGCGTAATTGTTTTCATCTTAGTTTTCTGTTTCCTGTATTATTCAACCTTACTTATGATTTTCTCTATAGATAGGTGCCAAGATTATTCTTACTATATGAATATATGTAACTATTCTGTCATAATAAACTTCCTTGATGCAATCCAGAGATGAAACTAAAAATGTAGGCCACACATATATAATGTAAAAAATGTTTTAACAATTTGTGTTTAGACCATGGATTGGCTCTCATTCTGTTAGAAGATAATACTGATAATTAAGCGTGTGCAATAATAATTTGTGATTCTGTTGATTATTTTGCGTAATTGGCAGATCGTGTGTGTATTCATCCAAAATAACAGTTCTCCTGTGATGGTGTGGAACAGGGAAGAGAACGCAACTATTTCATCTCTTCTGATTATGATCACAGGCGATCAAATAAAACTTTCTACTCAATTATAATAATCCAATCATTCTCTTAAAAAACTACCATGTCATTAAAAATATTTAATTTTAGTTATAATTATTTTAAAAGTTATATATACACTTGGTTGTAATTGCTTCATGATGTAAAAGTTTAATTGATATAGACTCACAATGTAATGCTATATTTTTTTAGGACGTAATTGATATAGATTGATAATGTAATTTTTTTTTTATACTATCAATTAATTAAACTTGTGATTTGTTAAAAAAATATTTAAATTTTTGTAAAAAAAAAATTAATTATAACTATCTTCAAAAGTCACGTTTACATTGATTGGGATGGTTTGTTTCACCATTTTGAAAAGTTGCGTCACAACACCCAAATCAATCCGTGTATGGTGTTACACACTAGTTAAGTATCAAGGAAAAATGTGTATAAGGTCTTGATATTCTTTAACGACGAATATCAGTATTTTTATGTTGAATATTATATAATGAAAGATGTGTTTTTTATTAAAAAATGTGTTTTTCGTAACAATAAAAAACAAATAATTGGTGTGTATGGGCTAAGAATGACAAATATAGTAATATTGGTGTTATGACACGTTGATAAGTTGATTTTTTATTTTTGACTTAAATATATGATTTGTTTTTGCAATTATACGTTTTATTTATTTATTTTAGTATTTGTAAGTTTTATTTATTTATGACATTATGTATTTATTTGTTTTTGTTGTATTATACATAACATCTGATTTTAGTCTCTCAATTATTAGAGATATAAAAAATTATAATGACTAATTTAAATAAAAATCAATTTTGCATATACTAAAATAAAAGAACAAAGACAAAAAATAAAATAAAAAATATTTATAAGAATAAAAATCATACAAACACATATTTAACTGATGATTATATATTTAAACCCTAATTTGTTTGGTAAAGATAAATTGATTTTAATCCAAATTAATGTTTTGGAAATCTGAAAATCACAAAATGGGGAAACCATAATTAACAAAAACCTTAAGGGGAGTTTGTTTTTGGAAAAATGTTTGGCAATGTTTAAACCCTCCGTTTGATGTACATAATAGGATAGAGACAAGATAGGATAAGAAGGATAAAGACAGAATAGAATATGGACATGATAAAGAATTATCTATGTTTAGTGTTTGATACACAACGAATAATCAAATGATATGATTTATATTGTGATAAAATGATAAATTTGTCCTTATAATCTATTTAATTTTTTTTCTTTCAAAATAACAACAAAATAACATGCAGATATATTTCTATAAATAAATAAAAATGCTAAAAAAATGTAAATAATTTATGAAGTAATTTTATATACTTGAAACAGCAATCAAAATTTATTATTAGTAACTATATAAAAAAACAATTAACATAAAACTCAAACATCAAAGATAATAGAGAAAAAGGGCAAATATGAACAACAACAAAAAAACAATTAGAAATTCTATGAATTAAAGTTTATTTTTTCAACCTTTCAATATGAACATAATCAAAAAACAATCGTATATCCTGTTGTAAAATAAAATAAATCAGAAAACAACCAAAAACATGCCAAATATAAAAAGAGAAAATCAACAAAACCTCAACAATCATAAAATAAACCCAATATAAAAACAATCATAAAATAAGAGGAAATCAAAATTCATCAACACAGAGAAAAAACGTTATCTTGGGAGAGGGCGACGAGGAGCACGAAGGTGGCGGTGGAAAGGGTGAGGAGAGTGGCAGTGGAGATGGAGATAGAGATGAAGAGGAGAACACAGGGAGAGGAACACAACAAGAAGGAGAATAGGAAAGAGGCCAAAAATAAGAAAATATTTTTTAACTTTTATTCCATTCGAAACGGATTATTTTAAATTTTTAATTACTATATCTGATTGGTGCATCAAGCAAAAGATTATGATAATAAATACTATATCTGATTGGTGCATCAAACAAATAATCTTTTGTTTGAAATTCTATTAGAATGTATTGTTCCATTATAACAAAAGCACAGTAACTTTTATTTTCATCTTTGAATCCCTAAGGATATATTTAGAATCCATTAAACAAACACCCTCTAATAAATGTATGATCATATATGCTTTCAATATTTCTATATTAATTTGCCAAAATTGAATCCCAATTTTCCATTAAAAAATATACTATTTTGGAACGAAAAATAAGAAAGTTCTTTAAAAAAAAAATTTAAGTATTTGATCTTAATTTTTAATCACATTCATTAATTTTTATAATATTATTTTTATTTATATTTAATTGTGGATTATTATTTTTCTTTATACTTCATTCTTGATTATCCATTAAATAAAATATATAAAAGTGAAATTAGATTAATAATATTTAACACCATTTTATTTTATTTTGACAATTTAATTTACTTTTATAATAATGAGATTAAAAACAATAAATTTTATTTTTAAAGAGTTTAATTTATATATACACTTTTGATGGATTACAATTGCCATATCATTAAAAATATATAAATATTTTCAAAACTACACATATGATTAATTGGAATATACTGATCTTACAAAACTTTTATATTATAATACATTATTATTAATCTTATCATTAGTTTTTTATTTATTTGAAGAAATCTCGTCGTTAAATTAAACAAAAAAATATTTTAAATATATTATTTTTGATGTTTTATATTAAATAATTTTTAATGTATAATAATCTTATAAATACAGTCAATGCAAAATCATTAATATGCATTAATTTAATTTCACATTGTAATTTTACATTTCTGTACTTTTAAGATTTGAATCTAGTGCCACGTGACTATTTGACGGAAAAAAAAAATATCAATATAAATGACAAGGTGCATTTAATATAAATTTATATTTTATAATTTTTAGTAAAAAAAAATAATTTTATCATTTCGCGTATATAAACCCAAGTGTCCAACAAAGAGTTGTAAAATACACATATATCGACAGGATCCAATATTCCCGAGAAGTAGAAAGACGAAAAAGAAAAAAAAAATCTGAAAAATCAAGAGGTTGTGTTTGCGTGTGTGTGTTGGAGTGCTTGCGTTGCGCCTAAGGTTAAGAAGCTGCAACGCTGCATATGGTGGTTATACCAATGGCTACTTCAACTTCATCGTCTTCTTCTATCTCCGTCGTTGGAACTGGAACTTCCTTCTCTCATCGTCATCATCGCCACTTTCACTCTCCCTCTTCAATCTCCACTCGATTCCACAATAACCGTTTCCTCTTATCTTCTTCACTCGCTTTCTCTCCTCGACGGTAACACTCTCTCTCATTATCTTCAATTATTATTTTCTTCGATTTTGATAATTCCTATGACAATTAACTCTATCCTAATTCATTTCACAACAATAACCGCATTTCATTTCCACTAAACTGTATTATTATTAATTAATAAATAATTAATTAATTAACGCTATTTTTTCAGTGATAGTAGAAGAGTTGTTCACGGTGGTGGATTAGGTTTACGAAGAAACAAACCTGATATTTGGAAACACTATTCTTCCTTCCCTTCTGAACCGGCTGCACCGTTACAGAAAAGCTGTACTTCTTGCTGTCATGCTTCCACAAAGAAGCGCCGTGGAAATCTTGCGAGATTTGTTCCTGCTGCTTTTTTTGATAAGTCTTCTTTCGGTTTATCTAAGGATAAGCTCCGTTATGGTTATGTAAGAATTACGACTTCAATTTTGCTTGATAATAACTGTTTTCTATGGTGCTTTGCTTTTTTCTGCCTTGTAACTGTTTTAACTGGTTCTCTGTTTGTCAGATTATAGTTTGTGGTAACTAAGTATGTGTGAATTGATTTTGTAAAATTGATTTTTAGTTAAAATGTAAGTTGAATGTAAAGTTATTTATGTTTAGATACATTCATGTACAAGTGAGTTAATCAATTACTTTGAGTGTAAACATTATTATTAGATTTTAGAGTCAAAAGCTACAAATCCTAATTTCAAGTTAGAATCAATTCTTCAGACAAAATCTATTCCAATAGCATCGCCGAACTTGTCAAAATCAATTTCAGACTACAATTTTGCCTGATAATAACTTTTCTGCGGGGCTTAGTTTTTTTTTTGCCTTGTAACTGTTTTGGTTGATTCTTTGTTTATGGAATTATAGTTAGTAAGTTGTAACTGAATAAATGTGTGTTTGAAAATGCGATAACAAAGATTGATTTTGAATGAATTGATTTTTTAAGATTAATTTTAGTTCGAAGTATGTTGAATACAAATACTTGCTTCAAGTTAAAATCAATTATAGAGACAAAATCAATTCCAATCATTTGTATGTATTTGTAATCACTTTTGGCTCTCCTTACTATGAAACTGAACACACACAAACACGTCTTTTGGATATTTATCATATTTTAATGACTTAAAGAATTTTCATATAGCCAATATTTGGAGCAATTCGATGCTTGAAAGTTGATGTTTTATGTTGATGCTTCTGGTACATGTGGATAAGTTTTTGGAGACATTACTGTATTTGTCTAGTTGTCCATTGTTTATGTTTTTAAACTTGTGTGCTTTTAAATTTTAGGCACGATCACTGTCCTTTTTTTTTTCTTCATATGTAGTTGTCATTGTGTTTTCTCAGGTTAAGCGGGTTCAACTTCCCCGTGCAACTGTTGGTCCAGATGAGCCACATGCTGCAAGCACAACCTGGCCGGATGGCATTTCTGAAAAACAAGACTTAAGTGTGTCGGATTCTGAACTAGAAATGATAGAGGGGTTTTTGAGTTCTGAACTCCCATCTCACCCTAAGTTGTATCGAGGTCAACTCAAGAATGGGCTGCGTTATTTGATTCTGCCAAATAAAGTTCCACCAACAAGGCAAGTTTAATAGCTTACGATGAATTGACATTTAATAATAATACATGGACTATGAGATGGGATGTTTTCTTATGCGATAATAATGGAAATGCATGATGTTTCAATCATTTTTTTTAGAATTGAATCTAAAACTAGGGTGTGTTTTAAGGTGGACTTGTGAATTTAACTGATTTATCATCCTTGAGTTTTTTTAGTATGCCCTTTAATGATCAAATTCAAGGGTGTGATAAAATATATTTTGTTATCATTTGCTTGCTTTGGAGGCAAATTGTTTGCATCATTCAATTCACCCTCCAGAGGCACACCTCAGCGTTATACCCTCACGCCTTCAGTGGTTGTTGATTTTGTAAGATTATGAAGCTGTGATTGATAGTTTTAAATGGTGAAATGCATGTAATATAAATCATGATTTGAAAAGTGTTCTTAGTTCTTAATTCTTATTTGAAATGTATATTTAGCATGAACCCTTTTAAAATTAGTTATTATACGTTCGATCGTGTGACTTGGTGAAGATTTATTAATGAATTGATGCACTCAATGTTTTAATAGTTTTATGTTCTCTCTTTAAACATTGTTTTCTGTAATATGCCGTTTGCATGTAATCCAAAATGGGGATTGTACATATGTATTCTGTTTCTCTAGAATCTACTTCTTACTATCTATTTGTTTCTATTTTAGGTTTGAAGCACACATGGAAGTTCATGCAGGATCGATAGATGAAGAGGACGATGAGCAAGGAATTGCACATATGATTGAACATGTTGCTTTCTTAGGAAGTAAAAAACGTGAGAAGCTTTTGGGAACAGGAGCCCGTTCAAATGCTTATACGGATTTCCACCATACAGTATTTCACATCCATGCTCCTACCTCTACCAAGGTTTGAACCATTTGGTGTGCGGTTCTTTGTCTTGTGTTCAAATATTAGGTTATTGGTAGTTTTTCATTTGGAGTTTGTTACAATCTTAGGTAACACTAATTCAAATCAAGCAGATATGAACAAGGATAAATGAAGTTTATCGTGTATTTCTGACCAAGAAGCAGTACATGGAAGTTATTGATGTCTTAATGAATATGATTAGTTTACATTTTGAGCAGCACAGTACTTACTTACTCTGTAGATTTTTTAACTGAAGTTAAAACTAGAAATTGTCACTAATATTTCCGAATGTTCAATCAGTATCGCCGAATGTGCAGCAGCCCTTGAAACTTTTTGTGACAGTAGAAGGTAAATCTGTGTCAATGCGATGGAAAGGAATAATTATACGTTTCCCCTACTCAGAAATGTGAATAGCCATTAGAGACATCATTAGGCTAAAAAAAGAGATTCAACATGATATTCGGAGTGATAAGCCATTAGGGACAACATTAGGCTCAATTTGTAGGAAAGAGAAACTTCTCCTGAGAAAGAAGATGAAATGGAAGAGGGTATATTTTAAAAGTCGAAATCTAATGCTCTTGTGTACTACACTTATTTTGTGTTAAAACTTCTTCCTTAACACGTTTAAACGGCATACTATTTCCCAATACGTATCCTGCATTTTTCTTATCTATATTTGTGTGGTGTGATTACGCATAGTGATTCTTTAGGAATATGTATTCATTGAAGTGGTTGATTATTGGTGAACCTTGTCTGTCAGGATTCTGATGATCTTCTTCCATCCGTTCTGGATGCCCTGAATGAGGTAACACTTTATTTCTTATCATTCAACCTACTACTATTTTGTAGAAATGCATACATTAGATTTGACGTTGTGTTTCGTCGGATCTAGGTATTATACTTTTGGTTTGACCCTACCTGAGCCATCTGTAGAGGCATTTAAGGGGACAATAGGGTAAAGATGGCTATGGTACTTCTAGACTGGCATTATCTCACACCTTTTGGTTATTGATGCATGCAGATAGCATTCCACCCAAAGTTCCTTGCATCTAGAATTGAAAAAGAACGGCGTGCTATACTCTCAGAGCTTCAAATGATGAACACAATAGAGTATCGAGTTGATTGCCAGGTGATGAGAAAAATATCTTCTGGAACCAACTTGATATTTCTGCAGAATTATTGATTCAGTATTTTTCTCCCTATTTGATTTGCTTTTAGTTTTTTGTGATTGCAGTTGTTACAACATTTGCATTCTGAAAACAAGCTGAGCAAAAGGTTTCCAATTGGGTTAGAAGATCAGATAAAGAAGTGGGATGCAGATAAAATAAGAAAATTTCACGAGCGATGGTATTTCCCTGCAAATGCTACATTGTACATTGTGGGGGATATTGATAACATCTCAAAGACTGTTAACCAGATCGAAGTATGTCAAATATAAATCTGCAAAGCATTAGTTGATCATTGTTACAGTTCTTGTGAGTCTTATACAATAATAACTGTGGTTATGCAGGCTGTTTTTGGACAGACTGGTGTAGACAATGAGAAAGGTTCTGTAGCCACTCCAAGTGCATTTGGTGCAATGGCTAGTTTTCTCGTTCCTAAGCTGTCTGTTGGTCTAGGTGGAAATTCTATTGAAAGATCAACCAATACAACGGACCAATCAAAAATATTTAATAAGGAACGACAAGCTGTTCGTCCTCCTGTGAAGCATAATTGGTCACTTCCTGAAAGCAGTGCAAATTTGAATCCCCCACAGATATTTCAACATGAGTTGCTTCAAAACTTTTCAATTAATATGTTCTGCAAGGTATGAAGAATTTTGACCCTTTCATTATCTTATTCCTTTATCTTTTTTGTCAATTTAGTTTTGGAGCTGATGTCTTCCTTGCGAGGATGGTTTTATAGACCTTTTGTGTGGAGAAAAATGGGCAATGAGGACGATGGGCATAACATATGAAAAGGAAATCTGTGGTTTACTGGTTCATTGAGATCTACTGGTCTAAACTAAATATTTTGTGTCTATAATCATTGGTAAAACAGCCATCCTGTCTTAACCTTTTTGGAGTTGGCTGCACCATGCTGCTGTCAGGGATTGACAAGAGATATCCTCACTTTTGTTTCCTTTGATACTTCTTTTTTATCATGTACCCTCTATGATAGTGTTTATGTTCTGTTCGCACTATTAATTATCCTTCTGAATTCTTATGCAGATTCCAGTGAATAAGGTTCAAACATACAGAGATTTGCGTGTTGTCTTGATGAAAAGAATATTTTTGTCAGCTCTTCATTTTCGTATTAATACAAGATATAAGGTGAGATGACATCCTTTTTTCTGCTACAGTGCTATACTTGATCATGCCTTTCGATATGTCTACTGGAAGACGTATGAACCCATTTGGCATCCATTATGCGAAATTTAAGTACTTGATGCATTTTTTCGGCAATAGTAAAATACGGTTAAATTGCTCGGGGGCACAACTTCTGTTCTGCGCCTTTGTTGTTTCTAAAATCTTCCCACCCAATGGTGCTCAAAACTTGGTAGTTTTTGTCAGTACTTTTAAAGAATAATAATTAGGAGAAAGGTGAGAAATGTAACATAGAGAAAATGAAATTCTTATGTGAATATTGGAGACATCAATTTCAGAGATTTAGCTATATTTTTCTGTACTTATTGATACATCACAAAGGTTATCAGTGTGCGTATGCCGTGCAGTCAAAGCTCAGATCATTGTTCAATTTCAAAGTCACCCTAAAAAAAATTTAATGTTTGGTAGTTTGTAATTTACAACTATCCCTTAGCATCTAAATCTGTTACTGATGCATGAAATTTACAGAGTTCGAATCCACCATTCACTTCAGTTGAATTGGATCATAGTGATTCTGGAAGGGAAGGATGTACTGTGACCACTCTTACCATAACTGCAGAACCAAACAATTGGCAAAATGCTATTAGAGTTGCTGTTCATGAGGTTTGTTTCCTCTGTTTGGCTTTAACCGTCTTTACAATAGTTTTTAATTTTCTTTCCCTTGCTTTTTTCAGTTGTTAGTTATTTAATGCTCCACTTTGTTAATAGTTCAATTGCTGGTTTTGCTCCTTAGTTTTAACCTGGAAAGATATAAAATTACTGAATTATAGACAACGATTTGAAAATGTTCCCTAGATCCATTTGAATGGAAATGCATAGAGAAAACTAAATTGATTTAGGTTTAGAATTGCTTGAATGATGTCTGACCTTTACAAAATTTAATCCATTATCATACTATCATAGTCTAATGTAAATTTGTATGATGTAGGTTCGCAGACTTAAAGAATTTGGTGTTACCCAGGGTGAATTAACTCGCTATCTAGACGCTCTTCTGAAAGATAGCGAACACCTAGCAGCCATGATTGATAATGTATCTTCTGTTGATAACTTGGATTTTATCATGGAAAGCGATGCTCTAGGACATCAAGTTATGGACCAGAGACAAGGGCATGAAAGTTTGCTTGCTGTTGCTGGGACAGTTACCCTTGATGAGGTATTTTCATTAATTGTCATTGGACATTGTGCATTTCTTTATACTTATTTAAACTCCTCCTACCTTTTTGCTGTTGCTGACTCTTATTTTACAATACCAACTTCTAGATGCAAGTCTCTGTTGGAGGTATGACTTGTATGAATTTCTGAGAAAATCAATTGATACAAAACTGTGCATCAGTAGAATGTATTTGACTGGGCTAAATAATTACTAATTGATTCCTTTTCTAAGATAAGACTCATTTTCACATAAACTATAATTAAAAAATGATTACAAAAGCAGACAATGTGGGATATTTCCGACAGCTTGAGCTTATGCAAAGTGCTAGTGTGGATATATCTCTTTTCTTTAAGTTTAGAATTTTCACTACAACCATTTCAGTTATCCTTGATAAGAAAGATCAATGATTTCTGCATTCCTTGCGTGCTGGAAATTAGGTGCCAGTTTCTTTCAGTCATTTGGTTTGTATTCTTCTTGCTCATCTTTGTCCTACTTAAAAAGCGAAAATAATAAAATATGTAGAATACCTATTAGGTCACTGTCAACTGTATTGACTGTACTGTAGAGAAATTTGCAGTTGGTTGTAATGTTGTTCCTTTATTATGTTAATTTTTGGTATTGTGGTTGTTTTGGGCTTCATTGTTTCTATTTTTTATTGCAAAATTAGTCAAAGTGTAATAAATGTTATATTTTAATTTAATTAGTATATCAAAGAGTTATTTAACAGAAAACTTCATTTTTTTGTGTGTGCAAGTTATAAAAACACAACTCTTAACTTATAGTTATCTATTTTAAATATCTTTTGGTGCAGGTTAATTCTGTTGGTGCTGAGGTGTTAGAGTTTATAGCTGATTTTGGAAAGCCCACTGCACCCCTTCCCGCAGCAATTGTTGCATGTGTTCCCAAAAAAGTTCATATTGAAGGGGCTGGTGAAACAGAGTTCAAGATATCATCAACTGGAATTACAGATGCTATCAAAGCTGGATTGGATGAACCTATAGAGCCAGAACCTGAGGTAACTTTTTCTTTAACTTAAACCCTTGTTAGTTGGTCCCAGTTTGACACCAGAAATATTGAGTTTCACCCAAATGCTGATGACTTGTCCATTGGTACTGTGTGATGTGTTTTGATTATATTTAAAAGTTATGTTGTTTCATGAGTTATAACCAAATATGAGCGGTGAATCTATTCTTCATGTGCTATGATGTGAATTTGCGACATTCATTAAATTTGTTTCATTATAATTATGTGGTGAAATTCTATTGGTGAGAGCCAACGTTATTTACGAGTTGGGTGCATCTTGATTGCTTCTGAGCTAATTGCTTAAATGCACATGCAGCTTGAGGTTCCAAAAGAACTTGTGCAATCAGCAAAGCTACAAGAGTTAAAAAACCTGCGCAAGCCAGCCTTTATTCCATTAAGTCCTGAAACAGATGCTACAAAACTTCACGATGAGGAAACTGGAATCACCCGGCGCCGCCTTGCAAATGGAATTCCTGTCAACTATAAGGTATGTTGTGTTTGTATTAAGGTTTTCGTGATTGTAGTGCCTTATTTTCCTTGATCTGTCATTGTACTGCATTCAATGCTTCAAGGTGTCTTTTGTTCTCCATCTCACGTTTTAGAAATGGTGACTTCATATTCAAGGATTCCTAATTCTAGTACTATGCTGCTACTTCATTTTGTTCTTTTCTAGTTATAGATGTAAGGAGATGGAACTTATCTGAAAATTAATTTCTATTTTCTATATTATGTTTGAACTTCCATTCACTTTCTGATCTGATTTCATAATAATATGAACTGTGTTTTGAGATTTGCACGAAAAACTCATAACTTATGCTACTTAAGGAGGACGTAATTGATCTCTCTGTACTTATTGATGTGTTCTATTGTCTACAGATATCCAACAGTGAAACACAAAGTGGTGTGATGCGGTTGATTGTTGGTGGCGGACGAGCAGCTGAGAGTTCTGATTCAAGAGGATCTGTGATTGTGGGTGTTAGGACGCTTAGTGAGGGAGGTCGTGTTGGCAACTTCTCAAGGGAGCAGGTAACTTTTCCTACCAACTGATCTAAATGTTAATATTTGGATTATTGTATGGCATCCTCATTTGTTTAGTTGCTTCTTATTATTCTTGGCATTTTGAAGCTTATTTTTTATTTGTGTATGTTTTATTGATTAAGTAATTATATAAATATTTTTTTGCTTTTTTCCTCCAAAATACATGTTTAGTTAAAATATTGATAGAGCAAGACCAACCTTGGTTATCATCTTAGGTCTTTTCATGTTTACATTGGTTGCACTTGCACAGCACTAACTACGAGAACATGATTATGTAATACCTTTTTTTAGTTAATTAATTCTTTCAAATAATACAATACTAAGATGCAAGACAGAAACTTCTCATTTAAACACACCAAAATTTAAGCACTAATGACTAATGTGCTTATAATGAATGGTGTTTTGAATGTTGACATTATATTCAGATTGGTAGTTTATGACAAATGCTAAAAAGGCCCTTCTTATCACAGTACATGATCACGGGTCAAATGAGTTTCCCATGATCCCATCAATGCGAAGTGTGCTCATGTCTGATATTGCGCGCACAAATTAGATTATTCATTTTATATTGTGATACATTGATGGCAAATGCACTTCATGTCGGAGAATCTGGGCATTCTTTTTACGACACAAATTCAGTTATTTGAACATCTTGTGAATGCAATTGTGTCGTCTACACAGATAATTACAGTTTCTAACAACTAATCTACTCCATTTACTGAGTGTCTTGTATTTCAACATAATACCAGGTTGAACTTTTCTGTGTAAATCACCTGATAAATTGCTCCTTAGAATCTACGGAGGAGTTTATATCTATGGAGTTCCGTTTTACTTTAAGAGATAACGGTATGCGCGCAGCCTTTCAATTGCTTCACATGGTGCTTGAGGTAAACAACTTGTCAGTTGTTACTGTTAACTCTTTTCTTATCGTCATATGTTGTATCTATAAATTCCTGGATGTCTTGCATTACAACACCTGCCGATGTTAAAAATTCTTTATGTTGTTTCTGATGTGCAGCATAGTGTCTGGTTAGATGATGCTTTTGATAGAGCAAGGCAACTGTATCTGTCATATTACCGATCCATCCCCAAGAGCTTGGAACGCTCAACTGCTCACAAACTTATGGTAGCAATGTTGGATGGAGATGAGCGGTTTACTGAGCCAACACCAAATTCACTAGAAAATTTAACTTTGCAATCTGTCAAGGATGCCGTAATGAATCAATTTGTTGGAGATAACATGGAGGTCTGCTATTTTTATATTGAATGCATAGTTCTTGACCATTATATTCGAAATCTAAAATTTATTTATGCTCTTCAGGTATCCATTGTGGGTGACTTCACTGAGGAGGACATTGAATCATGTATTCTAGATTACCTCGGCACAGCTCAGGCCACAAGAAACTTTAAAACAGAGCAAGAATTCATCCCACCATCATTTCGATCATCTCCATCCAATTTGCTGTTTCAAGAAGTGAGAAACTAAGCATAAACTAGTAAACTACCATTTTTCATATATATTTCTTTTTGAGTAAATTTTCTGTGCAATGTTTAGTTGCTTAGTCAGATTTGGTTTTTTTGGACTCTTGAAATTAGTGACTCTTGAAACTGATGCATTTTTTATCACTATTATTTGATGAAACAGTCCAATTATATATACAAGCTGTACTTAAAGAAAGGATTCCCCAAAACTTTGGGATACTTTAATACATTAGGCTTGTGACACGTGTTTATCTGATTTTCCCTTTTATGCAGGTTTTCTTAAACGATACTGATGAGAGGGCATGTGCTTATATTGCTGGGCCAGCACCAAACCGTTGGGGTTTTACTGTTGATGGAAATGACCTGTTAGAGACAATTGATATTACACCATCAATCAATGGTGAGCTTTGTTGATTAAATTTTTCTTGGGGTCATCGTATCCTGTATCGTATTTCTTTTTTTTTTTGCAAGTTGCTATTAGTTGTTAAATGCTAGTAATGATTTGTGCAGATAATGGGGCAAAATCTGATGCTCTACAAACAGAAGGTAGTCCACGAAAGAGCCTCCGTAGTCATCCTCTTTTCTTTGGTATAACAATGGGACTGCTTTCTGAAATTATAAATTCTAGGTATGTATATCTACTAACCTGGTATTTAGCGTGGTTTGAAAATTTTAGACACCATGCTTGCCTCCTGGCTAATTTTAGGCAATCTGATCATCTTGGTTTTTAAATGGGACATCCCCCTACTTTGGGGCTGAAATTTTAAAAAGATATAGAAACCTTCTCCTAGTATCCTGAATATAACAATGTTGTTATTAAAAATATTTGAACGAGAGAAATCTCCAACTAGGCTTAAAATCTTTATTACATGTTTTCTGCACAGGCTCTTCACAACAGTCAGAGATTCACTGGGGTTGACATACGACGTGTCATTCGAATTAAACTTGTTTGATAGGCTTAAACTAGGGTGGTATGTGATCTCTGTAACATCAACTCCAAGCAAGGTGTGGGCCCATTCTTATAACATTCACTTCATTTTTGCTGTCAATTTTCTTCTATTTACTAGATTCAAGTCTAATTGATTGCAGGTGCACAAAGCTGTTGATGCATGCAAGAATGTTCTTAGAGGTGTGCATAGCAACAGGATAACAGACAGGGAATTGGACAGGGTTAGTGGCTGAATATCCTTTTGTTCTTACATTACAATTTTCAGTTACGGTGTTTTTTTGAAATATTTTTTTTCTGCTAAACATGCATTATAATTTTAAATTTTCAAATTTGATTAAATTTTTTTCTCTACACATAAACTTGACCCTTCAGCTTTCTATTCCATTTCTCTTTGATTAAATTATAAAAGAGTAATTAAGGCCCCATTTAGTTTGTGAAAACATTTCATGTTTTCATTTTCTCAAATGTGCCAGTTTTACTTTGAGAGAGAGACTCTTGAAGTGAACCATTGTCATGAAAAGAAGATAAAATGTCAATTAATAAAGATGCATTTTCAGAAATAATGAAAACAATGTTGACATTTTCATTGTTTCTAGAAATGTAGAAAATTGCTCACTTTGAAAGTATTTTACCTCATTAACAAGTAAAATTAACACAAATTTTAAGAAATGAAAATAAAAAATGTTTTCACAACAAAGTAAATGGACCCTAACTTTCTGGCAAAAAACATGCACTTGGCGGTTGGCGCCCTCATTCTACTTCTTAACATGTTCTTTTATGACTTGAAAGTTTTGAGAATTTCTTTTGGTGCTTTTCTCTAATGTAGGCTAAACGGACCCTTCTTATGAGACATGAAGCTGAAATTAAGTCAAATGCTTACTGGTTGGGATTGCTAGCTCACTTACAAGCGTCTTCTGTTCCAAGGAAGGTGAGATAGAAATGTCTGAATCTTGACATTCAATTAGTATATTCGGATTTTTATTGCCAACTAAACTTGGTTTAAGTTTTCCAGTCCTGCTAAAGTCTCAAAATTTCTGTTAAGATTTTATGTTGTCACATGATTCTAAGCTACTGCATTGTTGTGATGTTATTCTGGGATCCAGGACATATCATGTATCAAAGACCTCACTTTTCTATATGAAGATGCTACCGTTGAGGATATATACCTTGCATATGAACAGTTGAAAGTGGACGAGGATTCTCTATATTCATGCATTGGGGTTGCTGGTGCTCAGACTGCGCAAGATATAGCAGGTGTGCATTCTTGAAATGGTTAATTTTGGATTTTGCTTTGTTAATTTCTCGGATGTCCATATGCATCACAGCTAACGAACTCAAAACATACTAAATCTTTTCCAAATGTGAGTAGCTTTGACAGTCACTCCTTCAATTCCTGTGTTTGAGCATTAAAAAACTTCTTTTAAAGAAAAAAAAGCATTTTGGTGTATAAGTTTGCTTTCGAGAACATTTATGCATAGCTCTCTCTACCATATCATTTTGTAAGGAAAACATCTGTCTCGTTAGAACTAGAACAAATAGTGTAGTTGTGGTTACTTGAGTAATTTTACAATCTTTTACGCTTATAATGCAGCTCCTTTAGAAGAGGAAGAAGCTGATGATGGTTATCCAGGTATTCTTCCTGTGGGACGAGGTTTATCTACAATGACACGGCCTACTACCTAATGTTTTTGGATGACTCTTGCTCTGATTTGCTTTAAGACCTGGAGGTTAGTATATTATTATAGCTATACTTATTTTCAATTGTGGTCCATTTATGGGCTGCTGAAGATATCATCCATATGATCTGTTTTATTAGTTTCTGATAGTTTGTTTCCTTTTGTCTACTTTGGGTTGGGGCGTATTTCTCTTAGCTCTGTATTTTTCATTCTTTCACCGGATACTACTTTTTTCACCAAATATGACCTTTTTTTTTTAGTATATATGTCTTCTTTTGGCAACTAGGGTTAAATCAATTTTTTATGCATCGCTACAGGAGCTGTCTTGAAGTTTAGTTACAGGTTCAAAGCTTTGGCAGCATATGTATTACAAGATGCTGCTGGATTCATTTTACATTCAAACAAGTCAAACATCCAAGATGTTCGATCAACTTAAGAAGTGGTTTTTGGCTTGTGATTAATTTCCTTAATGACTTTTATATTTAGTTGAACAACTACTAAATTCTTATTGCTGCTTATACTTTTTTAGGAAAATATTAGAATTAGAATAAAGAAAATATAGAATACACTAAAGATGTATAGGTGCCATTTTTTAATGTTGGCCATTTTGTTTTTGGAGGAAAACTCCTATCATCTCTCTTTGCGTTGAAAATCAACCAGGTTACTTAAATTGTAAATCATTGTTTTTGCGTTTGTAAAATTAGTCTTTTCTACAGATTACTGTCACCTTCTAAATGGGGAACTTCTATCACCATTTCCTTATTTTTTTTTTTCCAAAGTGAAAACTAACGACAGGATGAATTAGCCATGACATTAGACTCTGAAAATGTTTTTAAACTAAATTTTTTGTAAACAATTATTTTTTAAGAATTCTTGAGATGTTTATTTTTCATAAAAGTAGGATTTTAAATTTTTTTAGATGAGTGTTTTATATTTTATTTTTAACATTCTGTTTTTCATTTCAAGTTAAAACAAAAAGTCTTACTATATTTGAGGGCTTTTAGTAGATTTACATGCTTTGCGTATTTTCACTTGATGCTGATGATTATTATTATGACTGCTTGGATAATGTGATGACGCCTCGAGCTTAATCCTCTAAAATGGAAACTGGTTGGTATGTTCCATATAAGGAATTTTTCATGTCTATTTCTCCCAAAAAAAAAAGATACAGGGGATACAAATTGTCAATCTATTATAAACCTTATAAGGAGTTATTATTGAGATCGTGTTACTTTCCTTTGTCACCTTAACTGATATGCTGGCAGGCATCTATCCTAGTTTTCGTAATTAATTACAAAAGTTGAGATTTTTAAAAATAAAATGTTGAGACTCACTATTTAATTTCTTCATCGTGTCTGAATGTTTCATAAGGTCCAAATAACTTGTGTTAGTAACTAAACTCACTTAGGTAAAGGTAGAAACCAAAGATCACCAGCCATTACGAAAAATGCCATGTTCGTTAAAAGAATGTATAAACAACAATTAATCGAAGAAATCATTTAAATTGTGACGTCAGCTTTTGGCAACTGTTACATTTTTTTTCCTAATCGGTCTCTTAAGTCAAAAGATACGGATATTAATCATATCACTAAGTTAATATTTCTTTTGAGGTTAAGACGATATTTGAATGTTTTTTAATGTATCAACGTGACACATAAAACACTACCCAAAGTCGTCTTGCATCGTACGTTTTCCCAACTAACCTTACAACCTTTGGTAATTCTTCTAATTACGTAATCTTTCCTTTTACCAACTCATTTTGATAATAGCTAAAGGCTAGATTGATTCCACTTTCTAAACCATATTTTTATGGAGTATTAAGTTGAACAACTTTTAGTTTGAGAACAGACCACTAGTTTAATTTAACGAAATTAATCTATTTGTGGCAAAATTAACATGTACCATGTTAGCAAGTAAAACAATAATAATACTAAGCTTCTAATTAACTATTCAAGGAAATATAGTAAATAAGCAACAAGGTAGATCTCATTATCCACAACTATTTGAGTTCAAATTCCACCATCGATGTGAAAATCTTATTTATAGAGTAATATTATAAAATTGTCCAGTCTTTGAGTTTTCTTCGATTCTAGTTAGTCTCTGAGACTCAACTCACTTAAATTTTTATTTTATGAAAAAAAAGGTAGATCTCGTTGTTGTTGTTGGCAATATATTCCATCTACACGAAATTGTTAGAAGAGAAGGGTATCACTAGTCCAAGAAAATGAGTTGAAGATGAAAAGTAATGTAAGCAATTATCAAAGTGGCTTGTAGATATGGATAATGAGGTAATGTTGGTAGAAAAACCTTGCAACCCGGAAGGTCTACTGTCTCTTTAACCCCCAAATTGACTATTGCATGATAGTGACTACTTCTCATGGTTACAAAACAAACATACACGCAATGTGTCTAGAAGGAAATGTGTAGTATTCTTTGGAACAGCTAAAGAAATTAAGTGCTCCAACTTCTCCCTCTCTCTCACTTTTGTCGCGCTCAAAGAAAAAGCTAATGTTGTGTTGGCAATTGCTAGGGTAAGAAAGTAATCACATATGGTCTAAGATGAATTTGTGTTGTTTGAAAATTATTTTAAAAAAATTAGTAGAAGCTTAGGGTCCTATTGTTTCTTAAGACTAAGATAAGATGATAAAATAATGGACGTTGTCCAATAAAAATAAAAGAAGCAAAAGATATATAAATTTGGATAAATAATAAATTTGATAAAATCACGGTGACGCGGTAATTTTATTAAAACTTTAAATTCTGCTAAAATTATAGTAAATTACCGTAGTTAAGTGATTCTCTCTGCAAATTAAAACATGCATTAATTACATAGGAATAATTATCGTTTTTAAAAAATCACATAAAAGCTAAATCAGTTATTTTTAATTGGGTTAAATATGTTTTTGTCATATACAAATGTAAAGTTTCATTTTTAGTCCCCATAATATTATCTTCAAATATTAGTCTATGAAAATTTTCTGTCACCACTTTTCTGTCACTGTTAGATTGATTGAGTTATGATATTTGAAGAAAATATTTATGTTAGAAATTAAAAGTTGTGTCACCATTTTTGGACGACTAGTATTTGAATAAAATATTAGCTTAATTGTAATTTTAGTCCATTTATTTTTATTGATTCACGAAATTGGTCCCTCTATTTTAAAAGTCGATAGTTTTGGTCCCTCCTGATTTTTTAACTAAAAAATGATGACGTGATATGTTTTAAATAACGTGACATATGATACGATAATGTAAAATGATTAACACCCATGAAATTGGAATAAAACGTAGTAAAAATTTAGCTTTCAACTTCGAATTTTTTTTCATATTTTTAATTTAATTAATGACATATGAATAATTAATACATCTAAATGATTTTATATCATAAAATTGTATGTCACGTCATTAAAAATATGTCAATTCCGCATTTTTTTTTGTTCAAAAATCTGAGGAGGGACCAAAACTGTCGACTTTTAAAATAGGGGGATCATTTTCGTGAATTGATAATAATAGAGAGACTAAAACTGCAATTAAACATAAAATATTTACATGACTAAAAACGAAACTTTGTATATTTATACAGACCAAAAACATATATAACCCTTCATTTTATGGATAATACATCTCCTATGTTGCAACACTAACCCAATATATAACCCTTCATTTTATGGATAATACATCTCCTATGTTGCAACACTAACCCAATAATATGTGAGAGGAATTTTCAAAATATATTTGGAATTGTATCAAAATAAAAAAAACTTAATGTATCACTTGATCAAGTGGTTGCAATGCTTGAGTTGAATGTATCCGTTAGCCATCAAACCAATGAATCTGTTAAGTTACTAAGGGTTATAAACTCTTTCAAGATTTGTTTTCTGTCACCAATTGGTATGAGTTTCTCTATAAATAGAAATACTTTAGAGGCAAAAATGACAACACAAATTTCATGTTATATGAGTCAAACTTCTGTCAAAAATATTTCTGAGACATTTCTGTAAACTAAATGAATGAATTTTATTATGTAAATTATCATTAATCGATAGACTTGATGTGAATGTGCAATTCACTTCAAGGATTCCAAAGTATCCTGAAGGGGATTCGTCGGTTAACCCATTTGCAGGTGAGAGCGAATCGAACCTAAAGTTTAGTGTGACACACACGCTTTGAAATTTATTTGTGCAACTTTCATCATATTTTTATTTAAGATTTGCAGCATACTCTCAACAAAAAAATCCAAGATAATATTCTCACTTTTTTTACCATGGGCATTTGCGAAAATTCAATACATAGAGTCCAATGGCCTAAAAGAAACTAATCAAAAAAATGTTTTGAGACTCAAAGTAGTAATTCAGCCAACTAAAAAAGAGCAATAGAAATGTTAGCCTTTGAATTTTATTACTTGAGTATAAACCTAACAAAAAGAAGTAATATATGGAATAAAGAAGTAACATCCAACACAATAACTTATACTTGAACTTTCTGGGCAATACATCTTCTAAGCCTAAACACTATTTACACTACTCTTCATTTGTCAGCCTTGGAATAAAATCCAACACAATAACTTATCAATTAACATCTTCCTCGATCTTTACTTTATATATATGTAATATGTTCAATTTTATTTGGCTGCTTAACTATCTATTTATAATAACTCTTTCCACATGATTTGGTAAACATTGACGGAGACTTTTTTGTAATAATATTATATATATATAAAAGAGATTAATTTATATCTATTTTACACATGCATCCAATTAAATCATGTCAAATAAATATTTTCAAAGATATTTTAGGAACTAATTTAAAAAGGTGGCATAATAAAGTGATTTGATTGGATATATGTGTAAAAAAGTTTTATATAGTATATATATATATATATAGACAACCGTTGATATTTGATTCATATACACATTTTTATTTATTAAGAGTTTAATAGACATATAGATTAACAATGTAAAACATTATCAATTAATGAGAAACTAACATTTGTTTGTCACGTACGCCACCTATTTCAAAAGAGTCAAATAAAAAAAGAAAAATATAGCAAATGAAAATTAAGGAATATATATATTATCTATTTTTTAGGGTGCATTGTTGATTCTATTTCTCTTTGTATACCAATAAAATGAGACATTACGAGTAGAAGTATTTCATTTGAGTGTGTTTTTGTCCTTTTAGGTCGTTAACTACTTACTAGTATCTATATGACTTTGAATATAAAATTTACAGGACAAACTTGGAATTTCCCATCACAACATCACATGTATATATATAAGTCATAAAGAAATTAAGAGAAAACATTACCATTTCATAGTATAGTTCAAGGTTTGGATTCTTCTTCTTATAATTGATATCTTTCAATTTTGGTCATGCATGCAATCTACAATATATACTAACTATAGTATACTATATTTTTGTTGTAATTAAATCCATGCAGTGATGATGAGAACACCAATTAGCATTAGTGATGAAAGTGGTTTGAAGAAAGGTCCATGGAGTCCAGAAGAAGATAAAATATTAGTGGATCATATTCAGAAACATGGTCATGGAAGTTGGAGAGCTCTTCCAAGGCTTGCAGGATTGAACAGATGTGGAAAGAGTTGCAGATTAAGATGGACTAATTATCTAAGGCCTGATATTAGAAGAGGAAAATTTTCTGATCAAGAAGAACATCTCATCATCAATTTACATGCACTTCTTGGAAATAAGTAAGTAAGCTTAAAACAATGCTAATTAATTATAATGAATTAAAACTTTTGATCATGTTATTATGTTATACAAATTAATATTGTATTTTTTAGCAATACTCATTTTTTATACTAAAATAACTGTCGTGACATTAATTATTATTTTTCTCCATTTTACCTCTAAATTATTATGGTGTGTACTATTTTCAAGTTTTTATATTTCATTATATATTTATGAGATAGTTAATAAGAATAATTTTGTAAAATTACAATATTTTTTTCATTAATATAAAAAATGGTTGATTTATTTGTGTTAAAGGTGGGCAGCTATAGCAACACATCTTCCAGGAAGGACTGATAATGAAATAAAGAATTTTTGGAACACACATTTGAAGAAAAAGTTAATGCAAATGGGTTTAGATCCAGTGACACACAGGCCAAGAACAGATCACCTAGACCTTCTTAACAATCTACAACAGATAATGTTGAATGCTGCAAATATTGTCACAAATTGTGACATAAATAATAATAATGCTCTAATTAGGCTACAACAACTCATGACACTTTCCTCAAACTCATCACACCTCTCACAAAGTTTGATAGATGATGTTTTTGGAATTAATAATAATAATAATATTCACTCCAATAATTACCTACAAAACTTTTATGATGGTTCCAATATTGGTTTTTCTTCTTCTCAAATAATTGAGCCTAATTTGCAAAACTTTGAAGACCCTCTTCAGCAATTAGTACCACAAGCATGTAGGTATCAAGAGTACTTGAATGGAGATTTTACAAATGTTGCTGCCTCAACAATATCATCAAGTTTGCTTCCAAATCTGGTTTCAGTTTCGCATCGATGTGATTCGCCGGTTAAGGTAGAAGAAGAAAACATGATGAAAAATGCAAAAGAATGTTGTAGTCCTTCTTCTACCACCTTAGAAACTTGGGGAGATTTCATGAATGAGGATGCAAATGATGCTTATTGGAAAGATTTCATTGAGTAAGTATTTATGTGCATGCCATTTTCTAACTCCCCACTTCAACTTCTTGGTGTCCTTAATTAGTTTTATTTTGTATAAGTGTCAGTTTTATGGTGCATCGTGCTGCAAACTCTTAGCTTAAGATGAAAAAATTTCATATATGTTAATCTAATAGTTTACAGCCAGTTGCACCATAAAGTTGAGTGTAAGATAAGATATGATTGAATGATTGTATAATTTTTTTTACGATAATTATGCATTGAACTCTTTATATAATTTTTTTATGTTTATACTTATTAAACTATTAAACTCTATATATTATTTGAAGCATGGCACACTCATTTTTCTCTTTTTATTTATTTGTAGACAACATGCTAGCCAACCATAGCCAACATCTCATGAAAGATCACAGCATTTTGTCAGCAATAACTATTGGGATTTTATGTCATATTATAAGGATCAACACATTGTTCATTTTGATGTAATCGGTTGGTTCATATATATCTATGATGTATTATTTGTCTCTTGATGGTACACTTTGGAGATTGTAATTAATATCACAGGCTACACTTGATCATGTTAATATTTCCTTAATAATGCACTTTTTAAATTTGTATTAATTTTAAGTGTGAATGGTTAGAATTATGCCATGGTGAAGAAGATTCTTACAATCTATGTCATATATTTTTCCACATAAATTAACACCTTTGAATTGAATTGATTGGAGCATATAATAGGCAAAAAGGAAGTTAATATTATAAAGGATGGTTAGTTGTGTGGAGACTTAAGAAGTGAAAATATATAGAATAGGACCATGAAAATTAAACAAACTCAAGTCTTCTAAAACATATTGTCCTAGAACCATTTGTTTATGCTAAAGGTGAAGTTAGTATGATATTTCTTCTATAACTTGTTGATCTTAGCTACCTTTTGATTAAAAAGTCAAAAGTTTCTGTTATTTGTTAGGTATGACTATTTATATATATGTATTGATTTTGACCCAATAAAGAAGGCAAAAAACATTTCAATATTCGTATTGATTCTTCAATTGTTCCACACTTTGGTTCTAACATGCAAGATAACTATTCATTAATAAATAATGTCAATAATTAACCATTGTCATATAAATTGCAATAATCGATGTCTAAATTAATCACAACATTGCGTAAACTTTATTAAAATTATTTGTACTGTCATATAATAATGTATAATATTAGTTGAGAGATAGGATAAAGTAATAATTAGAGGAGGTAAGGTTATTTTAGATTTAATCTAAAATAATTTTTTCTTAATGATTTTGGGTTGAAAATAACACGAAATGTGTTTTTTGTTTAGTTCGTAGTTTAAAACTTTTTCCCTCTCCCCAAAAATGTGTTTAACCAAGTAAATCACACTCATTGACTCCAGTAACACTACTTTGAAATTGAATTTGAAAATGTGTTTAACCAAGTAAATCACACTCATTGACGGTAACACTACTTTGAAATTGAATTTGAACTAATTCGTAAATAAATTGGCAGCACTAATTATGATTTATCATCTCATCATTAAAATACCGTATTTTTACTCATAAGTGTGTAATATTATATTTATTCTAATAAAATTAATTATTATTTGTGTGGTAAAATGAGTTTCACACAAAAAAAAAACTATAGGTAAAGTAAGTTTCACACAAACAAATAAATCAAGTTAAGTCCCAATATTTTAATGTTGGCAAAATTTCTTCCACATAAAATAAAAAATATTTTCACAAAATAAACAATAAATAATTGTTTTTAATATTGGTAACAGACTATCTATATGCTTTTGCTGATCCTTAGCATTGTAGGAAGGAAGTAATTTTCATTCTGGCAAGTGAAAGCTATTGATAGAATGATCCCCAACAAAATTATACATATATAGCAATAGTCACCACCTTCATAAAAATAGCCACCTTGAATGTTGCCACAAGAGTTATTATCAGTTATCACTACCTTTTAATCTTCCAGCAAGAATTATTGCTGATTTCTTGAGAAGCTGAATTTCCCATTGCTATTGCAGTATCAGCTAAGATAGCTCAGGGTAAATCTTGTCTAAGAACAGCATAAGAGAATCACTAGTTTATCACATTAATCATTTTTGAGTCACCATAGAATTTGAAAAGGTACACTCATTCTGTGTCTGTATATGGGACTAAACCTTAACCAACCTCAGATCATGTGAATAAAACTGTTAATTATATTGATATGTACATGATACAAGCATGAAATAGTATGTCGAGAAAACCAGCACTTCACTGTTATTGATACTTCAGTTTTGGGCAACTTTATGCGCTAAGATGCATAGCGCACACTGAAGAGAGCTTAAACTTTTTGATCTTGGAAGGATTTTCGACCTGAAAGATTATCTCAGTATTTGATCTAACGGTTACTTCCATCCACTCTGGTGATGATGCTCCCTCAGTTCTATAGTCACGCAAAGTGTATAAAACTTGAAGCGTAGAAGGAGCTGCAACAAATCCCATGTTAGTTTAAGAAACAAACATACTATTAGACAATAACAATGCAAGTATAAAAAGCTTCCCTTCTTGAATGTTTTATCCTTCCACCAGAAACAATAAATTATCAGTTGAAAATATAATTTTAGAGACTCACACGTAATTAGTGTATTGAATATCAACTTGTTCATAAAGCCAATGTGGAATGTTCTGATTGTTCAGAGACTCAATTGGACGAGATAAGGCTTGAAAATGTGGTTATAAGTGGTGAGTAGTCTTCACCTTACAAGTCACTATTGTAGAGGTTAAGTTAGACTAGACTCAACCCAAATTCTAAGATGGTATCAGAGTCTATCCAAAATTCACTGGGCCACCTATTATTAGTTCACGGTCTAGACGTCCAGTCCTAAGCATGAGGTGTGTGTTAAGAGTTCCACATAAGATAAGATAAAACATGAAAAATGTGTTTATAAGTGATGGATAGTCCTCGTCTTACAAACCAATTTTGTAAGGGTTGAGTTAGGTCCAACCCAAATTATAAGAATCTAGGCTCATCTGTTATATAACTTAAAGAAGGATATTACTATTAGTATTTTTTGGTGAAAGATGATATTATAATTGCAGCCAAATACAATTGGAATACAAAGCATAATTTACTCTGAGAAGATTACCTAGTCCAAACATGCTTGTCTTTTGGATTATCATGTGACCAACTTTTGATCTTTTGATTTGTCTTAAAGAATCAATATCGTCCTCCTTGCCCTTAAATTCCAGGAACTCCCCCAATACATACTTGTTGCCTTTCAGTTCCAACCTACAAGCCAAACAATCTGTTTTGTGAGTAAAAAAAACTAAAATTGGGTGGTATTCAATAATGCCAACAATGCTCTGAGAGTACACTAATCTGAAGACAAGCACATTTGTTTTGTAATCCCCTTTAATCAACAAATTGAAGAAAAAGAAAATCTGATTTGATTCAAATAGTTCAGAAATTGATTGATATATTTACTCCCCTAAGCATAAGTATTGTCACGGCGCCATTAACAGCATCCAAATTCAATTACAGGAAATTTTACCAAAAGAATATAACATAAGAAATATAGCAAGTGAATCATTGAGTACAAATGGTAAATAACCTATCCCATATTGGAGCTGTGCTAAGGACAAATTCAAGATTCTGATCACTAGATTCTTGCATATCCTTTTTGCCATAAAGAAATGCACTCTTTACCCAACTAGATAACACACTCTTCGTTCCTGGCTTCAGTTGCACCAATTGCTCATGGGTAATAACTTCAGATGGAAAATCGCTAGCAGGAATGGTACTGCAAATACAACGAGAAGAACTTTAACATATATAAAATATCTTACAAAACCAAGTGAAAATAAATTAGTCAGCTTGCTTATGACTGGGTAAACCAGATAGGTTGATACATTTTTTCCGTCATAACTACTGCTTGTCGAGGGATTAAACTGATGTTTACAATTTCAACTTATTCACAACACAAGTCACACTACAAATTATTAATTTTTTCATTTCTTGCAAAAAACAACTTAAATAGAATGCACGAAACATGTGAATAGGAAGAATAATCATTAGAAGTCAATATATGATGCTAAATTTGGCAAATTATTAATTATGAAGTCTTTAATAACAAAAAATCAAACTGTGTAACTATTGGCAAATGACGAATTAAAAGAGAGTATAGTATCTTCTAAAGAAATCGACAATATTTACAGCAAGTACTTATATTTTCAGGAGATTCAAAATCATACCATAATTTAGGATTTGGAAGTATAACTTTACAAGTTAAATATCCTTTAGGTAGAACAACTCCTCTTTGTTCAAGATAGGATTCAAGGATAGAAGCTTGCTTTCTTACTTCTTCCACCTGTAAAAAGTTGAGAAAACGACTAATGAAAGAAGTTACTAATTTGGCAATCTACAAATGTTCTTCCACACCTAATAATTCCTCAATAACAAAATACGATCAAAACAAAATCCAAATCACCGTTCATATTATTAAATAAACATCTGAAAGTAGTTTCTAATATATAATATATAAACATCTTACGAAACAAGATTGTGGCAATAAAGCTGCTATTTTAACAAAAACATTCATTCAAATCAAGTGGTTCCTTACAGGATCAGTATAACGCTCAACTTTATGTTTGCCTGGCTTTTCACAGACCCAACTACCATCACCATGAACTGTCAAAATTCCTGAGAAGTTCTTCACAGACATCACTAGTAGCTCTCTGCAATATTAAAGTAAAATTTTAAAAAATAAAAAATTAAACCCACAAATTTGATTATTATTAACTAACTAGCAAATCGGCAAGTAAATGACAAGTACCCTTTTCTCCATTTAACCAAACAAATCAAATAAAACTGTAAGACAAACAAACAAATAAACAAACATGGATGTTACATCAATGTGTTCAAGTTCAACTTCAATGTTAATGTTAATGTTGTTCCATTTTGAAGAAGTTGTAACTCTTTAATCTCCACTACATTATCAATAAGTAAAACATGAAAACATGAACAAAGAATAGTTTCAAAATTGAATTGAAGAAAATAGGAAAAATTGAGAAAAATACCGTTTAGTGACAAGAACAAGATCAATGGTCTGTGGTGAAGCAGAATCAGCATCGGGAATTCGAAGACCCGCAAAAACCTTTCCTCCATAAACCTTTCCAAGTCTGCATAAAAAATTAAAAATCCAAACTTTACAAATTTGATCATTTAACTCAACACTAATAAAATAAAATAAAATAAAATAAAATAAAATTGAAAATAAATTGCACAAGTTGAATATTGAAGGGGAATTGGGTTAAATTAAAAGCTGATGAAAAATAAATAAATAAAAAATGAAACCTATCGGCGACGGCGAAAAGAGCGGTGGAATCAGAGGATTCAATGTCCAAAACGTCGTCGTCGTAAAAGAAAAATTTAAACAATTTGTAAATAATCAAACCACCGATAATCGCAGGCCACATCTTTGTTCTTCAATGAGTGATGAGTGAAATGAAATGCAAATGAAAAATGAAATGAAATGCAAATATGAGTGTGAAAAAGAAGAAAGAGGGTACTTGTAATTCTTTACTTCACTATTAAGCCTTTTCGTTTTGAATTTAATGTTTTGAAGCCTCACACAACTAACCCTCCCCTGGACTGGCATTTTTTATCAGATAAATCAAATTTAAATTAATAAATCAGTTCAAAAATATTTTATGGTTAATTGCTCTACCAATTTTTATCAATTCACATTATTCATCTCTTTATTCTAAAATGGGATAATTTTAGTATCTTATTATAATTTTTTAATTAATAAATTGTAATTTAATATAATTTAAATAACATGACATATTATATGATGTAAAATATGAAATTGCATTAAAATAATTTAAAAATTTAACTTTAAATTTCAAATCTTTTTCATTTTTGTAATTTAATTATTGACATATGAATAATTAATGTATCTAGATAATTCTATATCATTAAATTGTATATCATATCATTTAAAATATGTTAAATTCTTATTTTTAGTTAAAAATTTGAGTGGGGACTAAGACGGTAGACTTTTAAAATAAGGAACCAATTTTGTTATTGGTAAAAATAAAGTGACTAAAACTACAATTAAGTCTTTTTTATAAATATAATATAATAATATGAAAAAAAGTTTGTCTTTTAAAATTTTCAGTCTCACAATATTTCAAAAATGAAAAATACAAAAATCTTACCTGAGAGCATCGCTCAATACCCTCATGTATGGTTTGTATTAGTCAAAAATCATATATTCGTACTAAATAATATTTTTCTTCAAAAATTATTTAATGATAGTTTCCTTACTTTTTTGAAGAGAATAAAGTATAGATGTGTTTCTTCACAAATGTCATTGAATATAAACAAATGTATTATCTTTATAAATATTCTGTAAACGTTACTCTCTTTTCCATTTTAAACTCATGCATCATCTCTTATACTTAAATTTATTTTATCAAAAAAAAATTTATAGTAATCGAAGTCATTAAAAAAGTGAAATTGAACAGTTTACATGATTAAGGAATAGAAAAAAATTATTAATTTATTTTATATAATAATTAAGAATATGTATATTTCAAATTAGTCAAAAAAGATGTTTGTTACAAAAAGAAGAAGTTTCGTGATTATTGGTCATT
>JBBPBQ010020322.1:993294-1039638 GCA_037974755.1 Cicer yamashitae | reverse complement strand
AAATTTTATGTTTTTTGATATATATATTTGTGTTTTGAAAAAAAATTTAAATAGAAAACTTTTTTAAAAGTTTTTTATATATAAATATGTTCCGAAAAACTTAAAAAAAAAATCAGTAAACAAAGTTTTTCTTTTAAATTTTTTATAACTCAATTTAAATTTAGTAGAGTACAACAAAAATTTTAAAAATAAAAAAAGTAAAATAGATAGCCTGCGTAAAATATTGAAGTAGGAGTATAAACTGAAATACACGATATAATTTCCTAAATTCAAATTCCTACATATTAATATCTTTACAACTACCATTGAACTCTTTATAGGACAAAAATTAATTTTTATAAAAGTTTAATTTTTATTAGATTATCATATCAAAACCAATACAAATAGTAAACTAATCTAAAAAAATTGAAAAATACAAAATTGAATATTTATGATCGGATATTTTCGTATGAAAACTAGCTAAAAACATGTGCTAACGTCCGAGTGGTGTGTTGTTGGTATTTTATATTTGTATCGTTTAAACATCTAACAAAAATCTTATTTTATTTATTAGTGACAAATATTTGTCCTATATTTTTATATACTTATTAAAAATCACGACGACTAACCATGATTATGACATCTCTATTGCGATATCAAACATGCATTAAAAGAGTGAATTTGTACGTCTTTACCATGATAATTGATAAATGGTCAAAATGAATCTTTTAAAAATAAATTTTGAATAAATAGCCAAAAATATATTCTAGACTTTATATTACTAGAGTTATTTATCCTAGATGTAAAATAAAAAGTAAATAGTCAATTTAAGGTTGACTTATGGTTAATTAGTTGACTAAATTACAAAAATTAAACATAATTAAGTTCAAAAGAGAGGGGAATATGGAGCAAACATCATATAATTTGTAGTACTATATTCTAAACTTCAATTAGAATTAGGATAACATAAAATACAATTCAACTTGCCACTTCTTTTTGTCAAATCTATATTAAGAGGTGGCAATGGACAAAAGCATAATAAAGTGAGAAAAAAAAATATAATTCCATCATCACATACAATTCACTGCAAAACATGCAACCCAAAAGAAAAGTGATTAGAGAAGAATCCTAAACAATATTACAAGCCTCTTCATTCTTCAAAAAGCTATTCCAAGAAGCAAAAATCATAACAAAACAAATACATGCAAACACTTTAATGTGGAAAATAATATACCTGCCATTGCAAAAGCAAAGTATAGTATTGTTGTTCTATTTGTGGTTGCTAGCACTCTTTTTCTTGAGCAGGCTTCCAAATTTGCCAAGCAAAGCTTTCTTCTTCTTTTTCACTAGTTCCTTTGTTGGTGAGCTTCCACTATCATCAATGTTCTCTGTCAAAGATGCTCCATTTGTTTTGTCACCTTCTCCTATCTTTGATTCAACTTCCTCTTCAAGGGATTCTGCTTCTGCTCCTTTCTCTGGTGAAAACTCCTTTTTCTCTATCTTGCAACTCTCCCACATTTTCAATTCAACAGAATCTTCTTTTTCCTTTTCTCCGTCTTCCTTTAGTTTTCCATTCACATTCTCGGGTTTCGGAGATTCTGTTTTTTCAAACTTGTCATTCAAGAGAATGTTTTCTTCTGATAAGCTTTGTTGAAGTCCTTCTTCATTGGCCGAAACCGAAAGCTCGCCCTTGGATACAACTTCTCCTCCGTGTCCATTCTCTTCAGAGAATTCGACTACTTTAGGAAGCAAATCATAGTCCTTCTCGCTATCGGTTAGATCCTCATTTTCCTTGCTCCCATTTCGTGTTGTAGCTTCTTCGAGCGACTTAGATAACTCCTCCACCTTCTTAATGGACGTCAATTCTCTAGATCGAAGCTCCTCATTTTCTTGAAAAATATTCTGAAACTCGTTTTCTTTATCCAATAAACTGTCCTTCAACTTCATGTTCTCGGCTTGTGCTTCTTTAAGCGCTTCCTGCAGGTTGATCACCTCGGCCTCAACTTCCTTCATATTTTCCTTCAATTGAGCTTCTTCCTCTCTTTTCGCACTGGCTTCTTCCTCAGTTTCTTTCAATAAAGAAATCAACCTATTTATTTCGTTTCCAAGAGACGAGTTTTCTTCTTCGGTTTTCTTTAAGCAGCTGACAAGATGATGTTCTTTCTGCTCCCATTCTACCTTGGAGTTCTCAATTTCCATCTTAGAATTGTCAATACTACTTGTAAGAACCTCAATCTCGTGATGTGAATCATTAAGCATGGACTCGTATTTTTCTTTACTAGTTTCGAAGACTAACTTTAAGTCTTGAATCTGAGTCTTATAGCTTTCATGTTCAGCTTGGTTGGCTAATAGCTTCTCTTTGGCATCTCTAGCTTCCGCAGATACTTCATGTAATGCCGAAGCTAAGCTGTCCATTGCTGTTTTGGTCTTTTCTTCTTCGTCTCTACAAATCTCCAATTCATTGGTAAGTTTGTTTTTCTCTTCTAATAGGGTTTGCACACTTGAAGCTGAAACCTTTTCATTGTTCAACGCCTGCGCTTTCTCTTTGTTAACGGTCTCAATTTCGGATTCAAGAGATTCAATCTTCTTTGACATTTCGAGACTTTCTTCCTTAGCCGCAAGAAGACAACGCTCCGAATCCTCAAGATCTTCTCTTTGCTTCCCAATTGTCATTTCCAACATTCCCACTTTCTCTTTAAGACTAGAAATTTCAGATTCTGCATCATGCAACAGTTCGTTTTTTCCTTCTAGCTGTTTTGTCACAGAATCCAAAGAGAATGACGCAGATCTTTCTAACTTATTTGCTTCTTCAACCTTTGTTTCTAGTTCCTCAATCTTTCTTCTGCACTCGTCTAGCACACTATGCGCATAAGATTCGGCCATCTTAGCAGCTTCAAACTCCACATTAAGCTGTTCAATATAAGTCTCTTTCTCTGCCAACTCTTCATCGTAACCCTTTGCCTTTTCAAGTTCTTTCTTAAGAGCTTCTATCTCCATTTGCAGCTCCAACACAATCTTGCTTTCATTAGCCTCGGTTTCCAGCTTCGAATCTAATAAGCCCTTCAACCGTATCAGTTCAGCTGAAAGAATCTCCGCTTTCTCAACATGAAGCTCGGCAATTTTAGTTGCATCATCAGCATGAATGAGTGCCTGGTTCTTTGCATCGCAAGTCATGACAAGTTCGTGCTTAACTCGCTGAAGCTCTTGAGTGGTGGTGAGAAGAGCAGCCACATCCAAAGCGTGCTGGTTCCTCACACTTTCAAGATCTTTCTGCCATTCCTCTTCCTTCTTCTGAACAGCTTCAATTCCAGCCTGTTCCAGCTCAACAGCTCGGAATTTCTCAATCTCAGAATCATCCTCAGCACGCTTTTGAGCCACCATTGCCTCCCTAAGTTTCTCATTGGCTTCCTCAGCCACTCGCTGTGCTTCTTTAAGCTCATCTATTGCCTCTTCCTTCTCTTTCTCGGCATGAATCAGCTGTTCCTTTGCTTTCTTTAGATCTTCTTGAGCAACATTTAACTGTGTCTGCAATTCTGAACTCTTTGCAACTCTTGGAATTGGCTTCTGAAAAATAAAGGAAATAATAAGCTCATATAGGAGTACAGATAACCAAAGAAAAGCATGACCAAAGTGATTTTTTTTCTGTTTCAATTTTTTTGTCTTAACCCTCCCATTCCAGGGGGAAAGCGCCTCTGGTAATCTGGTAAGTATAGCGCGACCAAGGACTATTCCAACCAAAGTTCGAACTCGGATACTCCATATTGTTTCGTCATTAACTAAAACACATTAACCACTTGATTCTTTTCTTGTATCAATTAGCACGCATAATGAAGGAGACATACATGACAGTTCACTCCCGATATACTAGACATCTCATAATAACATAAAAACCTAAGGATAATCGAAAACTTCACATTCCATGAAATTTTGTCTAATAATTAACATCCTAACACTAACGGATTAAAAGATGGCCACACATTTTGCTTATCTAAAAACAAAGATGGCCACACATTTTCAGATGTTTACTTATTTTTATTACACTGGTCAAGAGACAATTGGAATGTTCAATTGCTTCTTCCTGAAACAGATTTGGAAAAGAAAAAAAACAGTTCAACTGTCCAAGTGCAACAACCATTTGTCAATCCAAAAATAACTCAGTGTGCGTTTGGTTCTACGGTAGTGAAAAATGATTTTGATTGGATTGGATTGTGATTTTGTAAAATTGATTTTAGTTAAAAGTTTAAGATAAAATGAAATATGTTTGCATACATTCACGTAAAAGTAAGTTGAACAAGAAGTTTGAGAGTAAAAGTCATGTTTGGGAGCAAAAGCTACTAATCCCATCTTCATATTAGAACCAATTCTAGAGACAAAATCAATTCTAATCAGATACCCCCAAACGTACCAAAATCATTTTTAAGTCTTAATAATAACTTTTGACTCTCAAAATTGAACCCAAACATAACTCAATCTTAGAAAAAGAGGGAACACAAGGTGCATTTACTATAACTTACATCAGCTGGTGTGGTCGGTCTTGGCGATTTCCTCTCAACAACTGGCTTTGAATTCAAAGACCGCGGCGATGATTTTTCCGCAGAAAGGCGCGAAGTTTGCAAAGGCGAAGGCGACTCAGATTCCGGTTTGGACACTCCTCGGCCGAGTTTACTAACTCTTGGAGTTGCAGGTGATGTTTTGTTTGGAGTTGCTGGTGGTGCTTTGTTGAGAGTTGATGGAGGTGCTTTGTTTGGAGTAGCTGGTGACGATGCTTTGTTTGATGTTTCAGATAAACTGGATCTATCAAATTCACAATGTGAAATACCATATCAACAAATGCATTAAATGAAATCAAATAAAGACAATACACTATAAAATAACAAAATGTCACATCTTTATTAAATCACATAGCTGGATCTAATCTAAAGCCTAAGTTAAGTAATGTAAGTAAATTATCATACCAAATTCAGTATCTATCTATTTACATTGTCAAGCCAAATTCATCAAACAAGAAAAATCCATCAAGAAAAGGAGAAATGAGGATAGTAATTAATTATCAACCACAATTGAGCATTAGGGCTAGAAGAATCACAGATAGTGATAAAAGTGTATGAGATAACAAGAACAGCAAAAACCAAGAATTAAGATGTAACAATAAAACAAAAATAAGATGGAACAATAAAACAAGAATGAAACCCAAAAAAGAACACAAATTTAAACAGAAAAAAAAAAAGCAAAAAAATTTAAACAGATAAAGAAAAAAAGGATTATACATAAAGTTGGAAAATTCAAACAAAAAAAAGAATCATGAACTAGCAGATCAAACCTATTAATAAGAAAATCTAACAATAATAATAAAACCCAGATAGAAAATAAAATAAAAAGGAGAGAATGTGATGAAGTTGATGAAACCCAAATCAGATCTTAAAGCAATAAACACACACAGAAACAGCAAAAAGCTTGAAACTTTGACAAACCTGGATTTAGAAGCCATGATGAAGGGGGGTGCTAAAAGTAACAAAAAAAAGAGAAGGTGTGTTGCTCAAAGTGTCAGTTACAGAATAGAGAATGGTATAGTTCCAACATTGTCAGAAACAACAAATTTGGGATCACACTAAGATAACAAGAACTAAAAAAATTGTTTTTTTTTTTTGTATTTTAATGGAAAATCATTAGAAGAAGAAGAAGAAGAAGAAGATTTCAGAGGAATTTACAGAGAACATATAAACTAAAATCAAATAAGTTAGAGTTGGTTTTCATGTCTCCAGAGTGGCCACACAAACCCACTTTCTCTCTCTTAAATGTTGTTTTTGTTTCTCTCTCTTACTATGCACCCATTTTCTTGCTTCACTTTCTCAACAAGTACAAGTAGTAGTGTATATCTTCAGGTGGAGAGTGTTGAAATGACAAAAGTAACCTTCTATTTTCTTAAATCTGTCAAAGCCAAAGGCATGTGTATGTATCTATTACTTTTTCAAAGCCAAAGACTTTACCCTTCTTTTCAGGAAAATTTAAAAGACCTCATTTGCCATAGGATTCGTCTACTATATTATATTATTTTTTTTTTAATAGTTTTTATTTAATTTATATATTATATTATTCATATTGAACTATTCTTTATAAGGTTTAATAATCATGCACTAAAAAAAAAATAACAATATATTTTATAAAGAAAATTACGTCGACGGGCAACTATACACCCTTGTTGATTGGTGGTTAATTATTTATTAATGACAATTATTAATAAAATAATAAAATCAAAGATTATCTCGTATTCACTACCATAAAATTTATTTACACTCACAATATTATATGCAGTTGAATTTTTATTATGAAATAAATTAATTAACTTGTTTCGGGTGCGTGTGTAAAGAGTCTATTTGGTGAATATTTAATGGATGGTTTAAATAGTAACAAAGAGTTTTTTTAGTAAAAAACTATATAAATTAATTCAGAAGAATTGGTACTAGGCATGTGCATGTCTCAAGAATAAAAAAACAAACTTAGTTGTATGAGCTGGAAAATTAAAACTGGATTGTGTTTTAAAAATGAAAATGCACGAAGCTCAAATAACCAAACAACTGTGTGTGATTTAAACATTTGCTAACTTTCTTTAATAATTTGAGATTATTTTCTTAATTCTACATGTTGTCGCTAAATTGAGTTTATGGCTTAGATGTTGTCTAAAAGAGTAATTTTTTCTTTTCTTTTTTTTTTTACAAAAGAGTAATTTTTCTTTACTTCTCTTTTTTTTTCTCATTCTTTACTTCTCTATATCCATGCTCTTTTGGGATAAATCGGTTTCTTTTAATGCGCACTTTATTATTATATAGATATAATTGCAGTTGTCTCTATTTTTATTGGTTTATGAAACTGATCTCTATTTTAAAATGATAGTTTTGACTCTATCAGATTTTTAAACTAAAAAATGATGATTTGACATATTTTAAATAATTCAACAATTTAAAATATGAAATTGTCTTAAAACATAATTTTTACTGTCACCAATATCTGTATCATTCAAAACAGTTGTGTTATTGGAATACAAAAGTGGATAAAGATACCATATGTATACAGTGTTTATAACACAATATTTAGATTTATCTCTATATCACTTTGAAAATGTTATTAACCACTGGCATGTATGTTATTAATTACTTTTTAAATATATATCTCATTAACCATTAAAATATATGACATTAACCACTTTAGAGTACTTCTTTAACTACTAAATCACACTACTCTAAAGTGACTAATATCTTGCATTTTAGTAGTTAATGATTTATATTTAATAGTTGTATATGGGTCAAAAAAAGATGTTTTAATAATAAAAAGTAAATAAATAAAAAAATTAGAATTTTTTTTAAAATAAATAAATATTGTATACAGTGAATAGTACATATGTGTTATTGTGTCAACGATTTGTGTTCAAATAATATTTTTCCATTCAAAAACCATAAAATAGAATTTTGTGCTACTAATCATCAAGACGTGAAAATGATAAAAACTTAAACGCATAAACTAAAGAGTTAAAGGTAAGATAATGCTCGACAATATATAAATAAAAGGACATTTATAATCATTGTTTTAAGGTTTTTGGTAAGAATATAGTGTTCAACTCATTTGTATGATTACTCTTACTCTAATGTGACGATCCATCAGTTCTCCCTCGTGACCCAACTATGGTATCATAGCATTGTCGGAAGAATTTGAGAGCAACAACAAATCAAATACTCATGTACAAAACATTAATTATATAAGTCACATTTTCTTATACATTTATATAAACACTTCAAATCAAACCATGAACTATTTTGTGAGATCATACTTTTTCGTCACATATTACGTTGCTTAATAGTTTGTGATGGAAATTTGGTACATTAGCAACGAATTTAAACCCTCTCTAAATTTAATTTTTCTTAATAGCGATTAATTTTTTTTTTTTAGGAATTTTAGTAGTGAATGACTGAATGATAGCCCAAAACAACTACACAATTACTTATTTTAGCCTAGAGGTGTAACAAGATAAGTTTCAAAATAAATTGTTAATATTTGCGGCCTAAATGTAAATTTAATCTCTTTAAATGAAATTTGAAATATTCAAATAGATATTTAACTTCAAAAGATACGTATTTTTTCCCTTGTGTTATTATGAAAATCCTATCAAACATGTACTCAATAATATAGTGGGTTAAAGCTGAACAAGAAAATTAGTAAAAAAAAAATTGAACAAGAAAATTAGATGCAAAAATGTAGACAAAAGGCTGTTGGGAGACAGACTTGTGGCATGACAACTTACACAAACATTTTAAGTTTTTTGTTTCAAATGTAGTGACAGTTTAACTAATTTTGTAATTTCTAGATTATTATAAATTAGCGGTGATGGGGATATATACTGTTAATTAGATTTGGAACCACTAGCTATGTGGTTTGGCGTAATAAACAAATTTTGTATTTTCAAAATGAGATTTGTCATTGGATTAATTGGATCGATCCTTCCACTTTTGTATGGTGGGGAAACTGACTAGCAACCAACAATCCTTCCTTTATCTTATGGCTGTGGCAAAAACTCATCATCATAATAATAGTGTTATGTTACATAATATTATAGGTGCTAACTTTGAGCAAAATTTTGCAAGGGATATATTGTGTTACTTACTGGATTAAGATAAAACTTTAGTATATGAGTTCCACGTCACATTTTCAATTGTATATTATTCAATATTTATTTTTTTTATTTAATGCAAGACTCTTTATTTATGTTTGATACATAAATACTTATAATGTTAACAAAACAATATTAATCTAGTAAAATTAATATGTCAAACATGAGGCCGAGTTTCATATTTATAGAGATGAGAGTTGAAGTTTGAAATTTTTTATTTAAAATGTGTTTTTCTTTTCAAAGATTTGATCTATGGACTTTTTGGACAGATGAATTAGTTTGACTCATTTCATTTTTGGTTTATTCACTCATTTTTCTTTTTGCGATACTTTGTTATATTAGTTTATCACAACTATCTATTTATTGAGATATGATTAGATGCATTATAAAATATTTTTTCATCGATAATAAATATTCATGAATAATGTAACAACACACTCTTAAAAAATATATTTTTTTTTATTGATAAATTTAAATGGGAGCCACACAATTATATGAAATCCTATATGAATTTCAACAAATAGAAAAAAGTGTGTTGAAATGTATGTGTTAAAGAGTGTGTTGCTAGCACTCCTGAGTATCAATTAAACTCAAATTTTTTTCCTTCACTTGAGTCCAATTAACTAATAGTTTATAAACTTTAAACTTTTTTAACTAAATTATTTTTTTATTAAGTTTACATATTGTAATATATTTTTATTAATAATTTTAAATTAGATAAAAATTCTTGAAACTTTTAATAATTTTTTTTTAAATCACATAAAGATGTTGGTATTAGGTCGGATTTTAACTCCAGTGGGCCAGACCAACCTGGTCCAAATTTTTATTTAAGTTAATTGGACTAAACTAAGAAAAATTAACCCTGTATCCCATAATTTGACTTGTACCCCCAATTTTTTTTCAAAATGACAAAATTACCCTCCAATATTTTTTTACTATTTCACTAAAATTAGAGTAAATTTTTTTTTCACCATTTCATCAATTCCAGTGCCGTAAAAAAGAATTCCGAAAACCTTTTAAGAAGATTTCTGGTACACAACTGCCTTCCGGAAACCTTGGTTTGAAGGTTTCCAGTACACAATAGGATTCCGGAAACCTTATTTCAAGTTTTCCGGTACACAATAAAGTTCCGGAAACCTTGCTTTCAAAGTTCTCCAGTATAGTACAAAAAAATTGTGTTCCGGGAAACTTAATTACAAGGTTTCCGGTACACAACTATTTTTCTTTTTTTATAAGTTTTTTGAATTTTATTAATTTTTTTAAATGTTAACAGATATGGATCAAATGCTACCATTATTGGATAAACTATGCGTCGATACTACAAATATTTTTGAGACGGATCAGGTATGAATAATTTTAATTAATATTAATGTTGTAAAAATATATTATTGTTATTATTTATAATTAATTTTGTAAAAATATACTATTGTTATTATTTATAATTAATTTTATTTTAGATATTTTTTACAAGAGACGCTGTTGTGATTTTTTCGTCTCTTCCTCGTACGCCCACTAAAAAATTAAAAAGAAATAAATCACAATTAGTTATAAAATTATAATGAATTAAAATTTTAAAAAAAAATTAATGCAATTTCCGGAAACGTTGGTGGGCAAGGTCTCCGGAAGTTTAGGAAAAAAATCAACTGTACCGGAGAGGTTAAAACAAGGTCTCCGGAAGTTTAAGAAAAAAATCAACTGTACCGGGGAGGTTAAAACAAGGTCCCTGAAAGTTTAGGAAAAAAACTTGTGTACCGGATATGTTTTGAAAAGGTTTCCGGAGTAGTAGGCTTCTGTACCGGAAACCTAGTTTCCAACCTTTCCGGAAGTTTAGAAAAAATACTTATTGTTTGGTTCCGGAAATGTCAAAGTGGCAAATGGTAAATTTTTTGGACTTTTATTATATAAGGGAGGGCAAAACGGTCATTTTACTGCTATTTTGGAGGTATAAGTATAATTAGGGGGGTATGGGGTAAAATTTTCCTAAACTAAAAGGATCTAATTATTTTGGATTTGTTTATGGGCAAATCGAACGAGTCCATTGGCTCGTGTTCATCTTAAGAGCTATAGTGTTTTATCACTCAGTCTTGTAAATGTAAAAAGATAAGAATAAGAATTCTTCTAACTTGTTTTTTTTGAAAGAAATAATTCCTCTAACTAATGATTAAGGATGTCATTAAAAGTTCCAGTAAAAAAAAAAGCATATTATTAAAAATTGTAGCATTGTATGTGTGATTAAATTTCAAAGTTAAAATTTTTAACAGTGTTCTCTTTGCCGTATATATTAAGCTTTGGATAATTATTAAAATAGGAAAAAAAGAAAGCAGCAGAGGCCATTCCAATTTGTCGCCTTCTTTAACCGTTGTTTGCTCTTTTTATGATTCTAAAAGCGACTGGACGATACTACTGTCTATTTTTTTCAGAAAATTAGATATACATGTCATTGTCTTTTTTTCCTCTTTTTCTGTATATACATGTCAGTTTCAATTATTATTGTAAAACAATTTTACATGAATAACAACTACTTATTCTATAGAATCATCCTACTTCAATGGTACAATCACATAAAAAAGTAGATAATTTTGTTATATGTTATTATAATATATTTTATATCCATTAAATTTAATTTATTTTTCGACTAATCTTTTCTAGCCAACTTTTTGGTTTCTATACAAAAATTATACACTTTTCATAAGTTAATTTTGATTATGACAGTGATAATTTAATATTTTAAAAATAATACTCACTGTGTCTTGTAATAATAAATTTATTTGTAAAAATAATTATCTAAAAATAATTGAGATTTTCAATATATGATATATATATTTGGTTCTACAAAAAAGCTAGAAACCGTAGAACTTGTCGGACGTGAGTTGTGAATATTATTTTCTATTTTTCTAAACAAACTTGTAATATTCCTAATATTTTTTTCAACATCACTCTCAATTAAATATTTTGCACTTTACATCTAAAGATGATTTAATAAAAAAAAATTCTCTTATCATAAATCTCTCTCTCACACACACTCACACTCACACGTTAGAAGACTTCCATAAGGCTTTATCAATCTGCTTGATCGATTCTCACCCTTCTTCCAATCAATTCGGTGTGGCCACCATTAATTTTCAATTTTACGTATCAACCTGGGTGTGACCACTTTTTGCACATTTATTAGGGAGTTTCTATGATACCTTGACAAAGTGTATGGTACATTTGACAAAGTGAAGTGTTTCGAAATAGTTCTTCCTTTAACTAATGATTTTCTTTGAATCAACAAGCTATTTGTAACCTTTAGATCTTTAAGAAACATCAATTCATTAAAAAAAATTGTTTTATTATCTAGATATTATGGTAACTTTCTATATATTTTCTTATAATAACTCGTTTAATAAAGTTGTGGTGGTCTCTAAATCAACTATATGAAATCGATGACTATTCTCTACTAAGAAACTTGATTGACACTTTTAATAGTCTCTTAAGTACTCTCAATCACATTTTCTGTATCCCCAAGTTCAAATTGAAGATATTGCTTAAGGGACTTAAAAGTTTAGTTTTACTCAAACTGATCTAACGTTAGTTCAATAGTGTTGCTTACCTTCAATTTTTTTATTCACTTAAATTTAAGAATCCATCGTTTCTGCTGATGTGACGTCTTTCTCTTATGAATGACTATTGTTAATTGTAACTGCCAGATATCCTCCTTTTGGGCTTCCTAGTTGTTCCTATGAAGAGTCCTACTACAGACATAAGTTACATTGCAATGGCAACTGCACAGAATTAGCACACTTTATTCTCTCTTTTTTAAACATAAAAAAGATCTTCCAAAGAGACTATGAAAAGGATAATAGTCGAAATATTGTGCATGTATTTTGAAATTTATCAAGGATCAAACTTTGTATCTAATAGGGACCAAGAAATAAACTTTATATCAAATGCTACACACAAGAAAAGCTTGGCGCCACAGACAGCAACATAAAGCAAGAAATTCATACAGCAATACTATTTGGTGAGGGTAAAGATATATTAATTCATTATTATTTTTTTGAAAATTTTTAGTGAGTGAAACTTAGTCATTACTTGTTATTCTATTTCTATTATAACATATTTATACATTACTAGTTAGAAACCCTTCATCCACAAAGATGTTTAGCTAGTTATTCCTCCACCAAGATGTTTAACTGCGTATATTTCTATTCTTCATGCCAATGCTTTGTGCTTGCACGGTCAATTAACTTCTGATTGATTTCCTTCCCTATGTACCTGTTAGCAATCCCCAAAAAAAAATAATTAAAACAAATTACAATCACATATAGAAGTATGTGTAAGATACTTTATCCTAACTCTGTCTATGGTTTCAAAGGAAACATCATATAAATGGTAAGGCTGTGAGCCAGTTTTTGGATAATCTGACATAAGATTAAACAAATGAATATGGAGATGCAAGAAGCAAAATTCAAGTAACAATTAAAATTACTCTAAAAAATTTACCAATTATTGGGTGTCAAACCATGGCAGATTCCAAGAAAACTTACCATAATTTTGTTTCACTTTTGTGAAGTTGTAAATGGCTTTTATTAAAGAACCGTATCTCATGCAGTTCAACGATCCCATATGCCTGCAAGAAACATTAGTCAATATCTACTCAACTGAAAAACCGAAAAACAAAGCTATGTACAAAATGGAACTTCTCATATTAACATCACATACAACCTATGCAATGCATGGAGGTTCATTTTTATGGTTTGTTGCATCGGCAACACACCGTGGAGTAGCAACTTTGCCACAGGTTTACTACCCAAGAAAGAAAATATAACAAAAAGGGAGAGAAACAAACTACTTTCATTTACATGGACTTCTATTTCAGATTATCAACCGACTAATCCATTAGCCTAACGCAGAACAAAACACCCATGTAACAGAGTTACTGCTTCTTTTAGCTTCTATGCATTCCCATTATTGCACTTCATGAGAACAAAGAAGCCAACCTTTTATTGTCCCGATGACGATAACGACGATGACAACAATAAAATAATAATATCCTAGAAACAACTTACACAATCTCTGTATACCGAATTCTCCATGGGGGAAAACCAAGATGGCTCCTCACGGGTCCATAGACAAGTAAAAGGTCAGGTTCAGGGCCTTTGCAACCTGACAGTAAAATAAGATTGGCATTAGCCAGATAATGTTACACTGCACAAGGAAATAAACACTTAAGTTCAAACAAATAGTAGGTTTAGGAAGCAAACATACCAACAATTTGCAGTGCCTCATTCAGGTGGGGCTCTAACAATATTTGATGATCAAGTTCTCCACCTAAGTTATGTTGTTTCAAATTCTGAACAAAAATCAAGTTAGCTGCTTTGGCAACTGCTTCCTTCCCATCAACATAAGAAACAAATTCTAGGGTCATGTGATCTGGTACATGGTGTGTTATGCCTTCATTGACTTCCTGCACTGAGTTAAAGCTAGATCAGATCAAACAAATGAAAAAAAAGTTGAAGTTACAGTTGAATGAACCACTTTATAATACATATTTTATATTAATGAATATGAATGTATCGTATGGATGCATAGAGAAAATGGAAATAAAGCAAAAGGGAATAATGGTATTTGTCCCTCCACTTGTTTAGATGAGGAGGAAGTTAAGGTCTTTCACTCTTACAATTTCTTATGATTAGGTAAAGAAAAAGAGAAAAAAATTGGAGCTTCTGTATCATAGAGTATGTTCTCCCCTTTTCACCTCACCCTAGAGAGAACTTATCTTGTGGGCTCAAAGGTACTTTTTCATGCCAATTTTCTGTCACACCTAAAACTAAATAACTTTTTAGCCTCATTTCTTTCCTTGCTTTTCCCTCTTCCAACTTACTAATATCTTACCCATGCATTAAGTCTATTCAAGAATTGATATGGTTCACATCATTTCCTGTTGCCTCATACAGGTTCGTTTAAATACAAGTGCACGGAAAAAGAACTAGTCAAGTTGCAATGAGGCAAAGGTTGGATTTACCCAAACTATGTGATTAATATGGAAAACGTATGAGATGCACTGCCTAGTCAAAAGAACATTAATAATATCATAAACCAGAACAGCAATTTATTAATATATTAAGAAAGAAGCAATACGGTGGGAACAACAACATGATATGTTACCTCTATGGGTTTTGCATTCTCCATTTTTTGAAATATGGCCTCCTTTGACTTTTTCAACACTCCTAGAATGTAAAGTTCAAAGAAAACATTATCATACGGCCCAAGTAAAAGAAATTTTATCATCACTGATTAACCAAACATTTCATACCATTCATGTCATAGAGGCATACATTTTTAACACCAACTGAGTCCAGCCACTGTAAAAGTTTAACAACTTTTGAAGTCTGATGAGCATCTTCACTCTCTATGACAACGGCAAGGTACTGAAGCTTTCCTATACGAAGAGACTTGTACTTCTTCAATACTCCATAAGAGATTAAATGGCTTTCAAACAAATTACCCACGGCAAGTACGTAATACCACATGCTGACAATGATTTGCAGAAAGAACCATAATAGTTGAATCCCGAGATTTCCAATCTGGACAAAAATTTGTTTGAATAAACTTCTCAAGAAGCACTTCCGGAAAAAAAAATTAACCGAATATTGCAATAACTATGAGTTTTTTAAAGAACAGCTTATTGTATAAGTTGAAACTAGCTCTTGCATCTCAATTATTTGACTTCTGTATGAACATCTATAAGCTTATTAGAACTTGACAATAAAATAAAAAAAACTCGAAAACCTAAATGATGAAGATAGAGGTGAAGGATAATAAAAATTGAAGACTTACAGCAAGAATAGAATGATAGAAGTTGTGAAGTCCATCTCTGAAATCCATAATCCTAAAAGTATGAAAAGATTAAATCCATCAATTTGAGTAATAGATGCCGAAAACATAATAAAAAGAAATGAATAATTGTGAGGGTAAATGGAAAGGGGAGAAGGTGAAAGCATATGAATCTGAAAAGGGAATAAGCAATATTACGAGAGCAATATATGAATCTGAAAAGGGAATAAGGGGAAAAGGTGTAATGTAAACGGAAAATGCGAGTGAGGATAGAAGGCAGTTAAGAAATTAGCAGCAGCATTACTTGTGTTCGAGTTTCAGATACTATTCTTCTATTCTATCACTCTACTACACAACACAACACACTTGTCATGTGATGTTATCAAACCCCGGGACATAATACTCTCACTTTCTCAACAAACCTCTCCTCTCTCACCAAATATATATCATATATAATGTTTACAACTTACTATATTTCACATCAAAATGTTGATCTTTAAAAAGTTATTTTCCTTATTTTTTTAGACAATAAATTCCCTTAAAATGTAATTTATATACATATCTCCAATGTAATTTTACTTTTTAGATATTTTTACGATTATTTAGAAAATAATATTATAAAATTTATATCATGATTTAAAATGTGAAACTTTTTCTTACTTTTCTGAAAAAAAACTTATTATTATTATTATTATTATTAATAATATATCTTCCATTTTCCACCATTTAAATTTTCAAATTATATTTTTAAGAATATATGCTTCAAAATATTATTTTAAAAGTATCATTAAATAATTTTAAATAGATTTAGATTCTCTCATGTTGAAATTCGACATTAGTGGATTATATTGGTGATCTCACTATTAAAATTCATCGGTTTCACTTATCTATATCTATTTTTTCAATTGTAGATCCTAATAAATTTGAATGGTGAGATCACCAACATAACTCTTATATTTAATTTCAATATCAGAAGATTCAAATCCATTTTAAACTAAACCGATATTAATCCAAATTAGTAATTGTCCAATACGAATTCAAGATACAGAGGGATGGAAGAATTTTGTGGTGATTTATGCATGTGCTTAGAAATGTTGATTTCCATATTAAAGAGCAAACTTCAAAGAAAAGCTTAAGTTTGAAGGGGTGGTCTACCACACACGGCATATCAAATCTGAAGCAATCGCAAAAACAAAAAATGTTATACTACAAACATTACGCGAATGCAAAAGGGTGAATGAAGATGGGGGTGTGTATCCAACACTAGGAGACAATGGGGCCTACTCAATCAAATGTCTAAGTCACTATGTGATCAACGTGCGAAGCTGCTTCTGACAAGCAGAAGCTCAATTCTCTATTATAAAAAAATCATGATGCCATTGTCTCTGCCTCTGGCTGTGCAAAACAAGCTAGGCCACAAGAGCTTCAAAGAAATCAAATAAGCTCATAAGCACTTTCAAATTCCTTTGCAAATCAATAATGTCTTCCCCTAAAAATAAGCCAATCGATTTCACTCAAGTGTAACAAAAGAAGAAAAGGGATATCACTTTCTAATTAAAAGGTATGGCACTGCAATCTATCTATGTGGGTGTTTGGAAAACACCAAAATTACACTGAAAATACATGGTAGACCAAAAGCTATATTACACTGAACATCCCTTTTGGAGCAAAATTACACTATGGAGCTTCTCTGCTGTATACACCACCATAAAATAAGGGCAGCTCAGCTCATGAAAATCCCACCACTGCAAAGTCTGCAGATGTCAAGTGTACACACTACACAGCGAGCAGAGAAGTTATTTCCACAACTCCACTGTGACCACCAACCCATGACCAACAAATCTGCCCACAGATATCTTGCTCTGAAAAGAATAGCAAAAATTTGGACCAAGGATGCTTTGGAAACACCTGGCTCAACAAGTGTCAAAAGGTTGATTCCTCAGCTGCCAAGCTTCATACTGAAAAAACAGATGATTATTTGTCTCTGAATTTCAACAGTAGACAATAAATATAACACATGAAGATGATTTTCACTTCAAACTATACCAGTTTCACAACTAAACCTTGACCATACCTAGTTTGTTTTGAAAAAATTAACAAATTAAAACCGGTATCATATTTTGCTCGTATAATAGCACAGGTGATTGGTCAGTGAATTAACAAAAATCCAATATGATATAACATTCTTTAAGGACTCAAAATACTGTACAATTTTGAATCAAACAGGGTTAAAAAGAAAAACAGATAGCATTAACAAAGAAAAGTTCATTTGTATATTTGAAGATGAACATGCCAAGCAAATGTCTATCCAAAAATAGATCTTTGAAATCAGCACTCAGTTTGTGTTCCCAAACGATGGGATTGCGAAAAAGGTCAAACAACTTACTCTACAACAATTTATTATATCAACCTTAATTAGTTCTTTGAAGTAGGAATGTAACACCACATAAATTTACCTCTTTCTAGAATATTAGCAAAAAACAAAGACAATATTGAGTTTGTAAATTTGCTCCAAAAGGGATCAAGGATAAAAGTTTGACTATATACCTTAACATCAATTAGCATGCACGACCATAGATAGAATCGTCATGCCCGCATGATGTAATGATGGGTGGACCTAATGCACAGGATTTGGACATCAATGGAATATAATGAGCTCAAGAGCAACTTTCCAAGATGTCTTCAGAATCCTCTGCTTCTGCTTTCATTATCGCTGTTATTACCTAAACACAAAAAAAAAAAAAAAGCACTTCAAATAAAGATCAAGAATACAAGAAAGGCATCACAGAAAACTAGATATTAAAAGAGATGAGCCTCTCACCAGCTTGACCATTTCTTCCATCCAACTTGTATCCATTTTCCTTCAGTTATATTTGTACAACAGAAACTTAATTTATACTTGTTTCCTCTTCATTAAGCCAGCGGATATCCTGCAATGTTGATAGGAATAATATTGTAAGTCCAAAACATATTTCAACCACTAACTGTGTAAAGGAATTGCTAAAGTTAATATATTTAAATTAACCGAGTAAAATGTCATGGAAAAACTATTCTTATATTGCATTGTACTTCATAAAGTTAGAAAGAGCAAGTGTGAGACAAACCATTTGGCATATGCTATCCGATAATTGCAGTGCTTCTTGCCACTTGTCAACCTTGATAAGGCCTTTGATGAGATGGACAAATATGCTAAGCTCTGGAACAACATTCTTACTTATCATGCTAGCATACAGCTCTAAGGCTTTATCAACCTTACTTGCATGTGACAGATTCTCGATTAAAGAAGTATATAAATATTTGTTGGCAACTGCAAGGCTTGGAGATGATGAAATTTCTTCAAGAAGGTTCAATGCAACTTCCAGTCTCCCAGCCTTGATGTAATTATCAATCAAAATTATGTACAAAGAATCAACAGGCACTGATTCATTCTCACTCAACTCATCTAAAAGCCCGATCGAGGTTATAAATTCTTGGCTGAAGCCCTCAATAATTTTACGGTGGCTTAATATATGCCTTGGCCAATATGTTTGTTTCATTTCATCTAAAAGTTTGTAAGCTTCATCAAGAAGGCCATTGGAACAACAATGACTGATCAAAACCCTATAGGTTATAAAATTTGGAGCACAGCCCTTTGAGCACATATCTCTAAAGAGCTCAAGGCACTGTTCAATTTTTCCTGATTTCCCAAGGCCATCAATCATTGCAGTATAAGTTACAACATTTGGATTACAACCCTTTTCTTCCATCTTAAGCATGAGCTTGTAAGCTTCATCTGTCTTTCCAACTTTACAGAGGCCATCAACCATCTCTGTGTAAATAACAACATTTGGAGTGCAAGAATTCTCTAGCATCTTCGACAACACTTTCAAAACAAGATCCAATCGATTATCTTTGAACAGACAATCAATTAAAGAGCTATAGGTATACAAATTTGGACTGTATCCACGCTCGGACATCTTTGCAAACACCTCTTGCGCATCCTGAAGCTTTCCAATCTTACAAAACCCATCAATAACAGCGTCATACACTATCTGGTTAGGCTCACAACCATGAACCGACATGGTATCCAATAATTCGCGGGCCTCCTTGACCCTGTTTGCTTTGCATAAACCATCCACCAAAGCCCCATATGTAATAACATTTGGTTCTTCACAGTTGTTTTGGTTTAGCTTGAAATATTTGTCCATGTCAGAGGATTCTATGTCACCCCGCATTCTGGCATAGATCTGACAAGCTTTTTCAATTTGCCCAGCCTTACAATGACCGTCAATTAAAGCTGTATACGTAACAACATTAGGCTTGCAACCTTCAAGTAACATCATCTCAAAAAGTTCATTTGCATCAGACACCTTTCTTGCTTTGAGGTATGCGTGAATGAGAGCAGTATAAGTCACCACATTGGGTGCACAACCTTCACTTAACATTTCATCAAACCATTTGCGAGCCTGCTGAATAAGACCAGCTTTGCAAAAGCTATCAATTAAAATAGTATAGGTGTAAACACTGGGAACAATTCCATTCCCTTTCATTTCTTCGAACAACGAAAAAGCCTTCTCTACCTTGGATGCTTCACAAAGGAAGCCAATCACTTTAGAATATGTACTATCATCGGGGACAAAACCCTTGCCCATCATTTCACATATAATCTTAAAAGCTTTATCAAACTTTCCAGCTCCACAGAGACATCGTGCAAAATTGCTGACATTAACCTTATTTAATACAACCCCTGAATCAAGCATCTCACTATAAGATTTCTCCGCCAATTCTAAAATATCCGAGCTAGGCTGTTCCTCATTGCTACATATACTACCAATGAATATATTATAAACCAGATATCCTGGCTGGCACCCAGATTTTATCATTTTCTTAAACAATTTATAGGCATAAGAGTAATCCCGTGATTTACAATAAGCATGTATAAGAGAATTAAACATCTCACGATTCGGATAACATCCCTCCGTAATCATCATACTCAGAATTCTCTTACACCTTCCCAGCTGTCCTTTTCTCAAACAACCAGAAAGCAAAATCCTATAAGTGACAACATTGGGAATGCAAGAACTAGACCTCATTCTATGTAAGACATCCATGGCTTCTTCAAAAAGTGAAGCTTCACACAACCCAGAAATCATCCTATTATAAAAAACTGTATCAGGCACAAACTCCTCAACCTCCTCAATCAAAGCAAAAGCATCCCTGCACTTACCAGCTTTACATAAAGAATAAGCAAAACAGCTCATAGTATACCTATCCATAACAAACCCATAATTCAACATCTCTTTCTTAACCAAATAAGCAGTATCTAACTTATCAGCTCTAAGAAAAACTTGAACCAAAGCATTATAAGTTGTTTGAGAAGGCTTATACCCAAAATCCTTAAGCCTACCCAACTCTTCCAAAGCCATATTCCACCACCCATTTCGACAACACTTTCGAACTAAAAAATTTAACAACCTACGAAGAATTTCTCTATCATCATCCCTAATTTCCATCAAAAACTTTACAGGAACCCTATCACTGCCATTATTACATCCCAATAACTCAATCAATTTATCAAACACTACCGGAGTGTGAGTATAACCGATTTGTCGACCAGTCCACAAGAAAAATTTTACACACAAATCAGGATTCTTAACATTATCCATCACGTGCAACACCAAAGACTCGTTTAACCTAGTACGAAACTGTCTAAAAAATTGATGAGTTTCAATGTGAAAACCGGCGATGATTGCGTTTGATATGAAAACAGCGTCGTTTGGGGAGTGAGTGGAAGGAAGGGTTTGTGGGGGAGTGGAATTGAGTAAAGTGTTGCGGAGAAATTCGTAGTGTTGTGATAAATCATTTTGGGATGGGGTTGAGGGATTAGAATTGTTGTTATGGGAAAAAGTAGCGTCATTGGGATGAAGCAAACCAGGGAGAGTGTGGTGTGAGGAAGAAGAAGAAGAAGAGAATTGAAGAGAGCGAGAGAAAAGAGTTTTGATGAAATCCCTATTTCTTCTACTCATACTCATATTGATGAAAACCCTTTGATTTGGATCAATTCTCGTCAAAGGGTTTTTGATTTAGGGTTTAAGAACAGAGTAAAACCCTCAACATCATTGCCATGGCCATTGTTCTGCTGTCATAGTGTGTTACTCATTTTTTTATTTTTACAGAAATTATTATTTATTTTTCTATAATTATATTAAGATTCTTTCTTAATGCTGTATTTTATTGATATTTATGAAAGAACGCATAAAATGAGATATTTTGCAAATTACTTACAAGTATCAATATATTGGAATAAACTCGTGTATAATTTTGTGTGCGCAAATTTTACCACCTTTTGTAAATTAAGAGAACTATTAAGTTTATTCAAAATTGAAACACATAATAAACAGAACTGTTTAAATTTTAATTTAATGTAATTAAACATGTTGTAATTGGTGAATAGCACAAACAACAACTATAGAACACCAATTAAGTTTTTCCATTAGTCATATTCACTACATTAATCATGAGCTTAAAAAAAATTTAAGTTAGTATTTTCGTAAAATATATATCCAAATTAACTAATTTTAATATACAAAGTTCATAAAAAATTTATAAAATATAGGTCGATAATTTTAATCAAATCTCATTTAGATTGATTAATTCGAAATCCAGAAAAATGCAAATTCAACAAAAATTATGATAATTTTAAACACTTTTGAAAATATAAAAGAGAAGAAATTCAACGATTTAAACCAATTATATAGATTTAAACCAATCATATAGAGAGAGACCCAACAAGACCCACATCCCACTTTGTTTGCAATGGTGCAATGGACATATACCAAACCAGCCGAATATTAAATAAGCACAATAAACACTTTTATTGTCAAAAGATTCCTACTATAACATCTTAATTATAATTTATTTATACAAACCACTTTGTACAATATTAGGCATCTTATGCCAACACAACACACAATGTCACTACCGTTTCTTTATTGTTCTTCTTTAATTATTATTTTCTTTTGGAGATTATTTTCCTCATAATTTTGTTCTATGCTACAAGATGAGTTCCAATTCTCAGTAAACAATGCTCATGCATTGTAACTTTGTAAAGCATGGTATAAATGTAATATGATAAATGAAATATAAATAAGATAAATATTTAAAATATTGATGTATCTGATTTTAATTTTTTAATAGATAAATTAATTTTTAAATATTATTTTTATTTATATTTCATGAAATATTTAAAATTCCATATTAATTGACAATATTTTTTTTTTAGGCAATTGGCAACAATTTTGTGGTGTATAATTTTGAGTGTACCAAAACCCAATAATGCAACAGCTATGTGATGAATAACATCATTAATAATTATTGTACCAAAAAAAAACATGATTAATAATTAGTATAAACTGTATTCTATAATAAGGCCTCCACCCATTGGGGCTCTATGTGGGACCCCTTTCCTTCTCTTAGCAGTTTTGTAAGGTGGTGGTGTTGAAGGTGTGAAGCTCTGGATTCTGTTTCTGTTTCTGCCACTTCCACTACTAATTGATTCTTCACCATCACACTCATTTTTCTTTTGGAATTTCTTGGAGGTTCCAACTATCTGATTCAATAAACAGAAAGAAAAAAAATTGAAAACTAGAAGTTTTTTTTTTCAATAATGTTAAGATAAAAACACAAGAAAAATATACCAATAAAAATATTTTTTTAAAAAAAAGTGATAACTTGATATAGAGTTGAGTATAGGAGTATATACCTTACAACCAAGGGAACAGAAAGTGAATGAATCAAGAAGGGTTCTTTCACAAACATGACATGTATTGGTAACTCCTTTGCCAGGCCTAGGTTGAGGCCTTTCATTCAAGAATACAATTTTTGCACTGTTTATAACATAAGTCTGTACCCCTGTTATGTCCACAAATTTCTGTATCTCAGATACCCTTATCACATCATGGTATGAAGATCTTCTTATCTATATATAAAACAAACATACTAAATTAAATTAAAATCTTATTTTTAAAAAGCCATCATTTATAGTTAGAGACTATAGAGTATATTATAAACCACATTATATATTTTGGCTAAAATAAAAAACCAAAATTTTTTGCACCAAAAAATAAAAACCAAAATTTTCACACCATGGTGTGAACCGATGGGCATTTAAATTGCACATTATCAATTATTCAATGGAAGAAAATTAAAAAACCAATTTTTTTAATTGGCCATCCATAGTTGACTTTGAAATAGCAAATTGAGCTAGCATTCAATTCAATGGCATCTGTGATGGATAAAACCAACGCAAAAGACAAACATTTTTAATATCCAATACAATGGATTGGACCCCTTCAATAATGTAGAAAGATTACACAAAGTTTAAACTTTTAATTTTTTTTATAGTAATAATAATGTAGAAAGATTACACAAGTTTTAAACTTTTAATTTTTATAAGCCAATGTTAATAGTTACTATTAGTATATATTATGTTTGAGGGAGGAAAAAATATTATTGTCAAAGATTAAACAATGGACTTTATGCATATTGCTTGTTAGATGGCTCTAGTTAAACTACTAGACTAATCCTTGAGGACTTTAACCTTTTGATTTTAAATTAATCCCCACAAAATTGGATTAAATATAATCATCATAGATCCTCAAAGACAAGTTTTTTTTTTTACCTGAATAACTCTGTGTTGTTTATGAGAAGCAAGACAAGTAGAACAAAGAGCTCCATTCATACAATCCAAGCAATACATATTGCATTCACTTTTGTTGGAATCTACATGAACTTTGCATTGAACAAAGAAGCTTGTTTGGAGAAGTGGTTGCAACCATGGTGGCCACTTGATTTCTTCTTCATTCACACTTCTTACCCCAACTCCACCTCCTCCATCCACCTAATTCCATATAATAATTAACCAATTTAAAAATATTAAAGAATATAATTAGAAAATTAACAAATGTAGAAAAAAAAATTGAGAAAAATTAAGACATGCACATGTGTAGTATATGTTAAAGGGTTGGCATTTATATTATGTAATAATACTAACCATGATTGTGGTTGATGTAATTTGGGGTATGATTTCTTTCTCTTATATATGATGGGTTATTGATCCTCTATATATGTTCACAACCAAGTTTTGCTACTTTGGAGGCAAAAGAAAATGAAGAACTTTCTCTCAATATGCTAAAATCTTAATTTATAGAGAGACAAGTTAGAGAGGGGAAAAAGGTTAGAACTTTGGAAGTGGGGTAATAATAACTTTGAAAGTAAAGGTAGTGTTTATTGTCTTGGTCTTTATTCAAATAAAGTCTACAACAAATTAATTGACCTATGTGTTAACCTCTAGTTTTTGTTTGTTTTTTATTACACTCTTTTCTTCCTCCCATGTTATACTACATTCTTATTTATATATAATATGTATAAGACTTTGTTTATTAAATTAAATAATTTATAAAAGTGGATTCTCTAATTAAATTTGTTGGTCATTAAAAATTATTTTATTAATTTGTCTTAAAAATAAAAAAAAAATTATTTATTTTTTATTGTAGTATTTTTACAGAGTAATAAAATATAACATCATTAAGAATAAATTAATAAAAAAAACTAATTAAATTTAAATAGATCATGTAGGAAGGAAAGAAAAATCTGGCCCAAACAATTATAAAAAAAAATGCATAATTATTGCAGAAAATATGGTTAAGTATAGTGATGCTCAATTTTATTTGGCCTACAATTTTTCTGGCTGGGAAATATTTGAGGTCGAGCATGGTAGGTTAAGGTTGGCAAGTGGGCAACAGTGTCTGTTTTGATGATTGACACTTAGGTTGAGATGTGGACGTGTGGAGGAATAGATAGGTTAGTCATCATTTATTTAATTTAATATATGAATATATGTAACAGAAAAAAGATGGCCAAGTGGTGGATTATTGGGTGGATGAGTGGACTCTATCCTATTTTTATTTTATTTATTATTATAAAATATTATAGAAAAGAGCCTCCATACATACAGCACTATTTGTTAAAAGTTAAGACTATTTAATTATGTGAAAGAACCTTATAACTTAATTAACTATCACATACATCCGTGAGATTCATAATTAGAGATGACCCAAATTGAAGAAAAATTTACACACCTTATATTTACCTAGTTATACTCCTATCTTAAAATAAATGTGTTTTGAAAAAAAAAATTAATACAAAATTCGAATTTTTTTAAATATATTTATATTTCAAAAAATTTGTTTTAAATATTCAGAACTCAAATTAAACTTAGTGAAATAAAAAAAACTACTATTTATAAAAAAGAATAAAATCGATAATTTGCGTAAGATACAGAATAGGATTATATAAATATAAATTGAATAGAAAGAAGACTAGATTGGTTATAAAATATTTTAATATTAAATAATTTTGAAAATCGCATAATCTAAAAATTTAACCTTAAACTGATAAAGGATAATTTTTCTATTATTATCTTTATTTACCTAATTCAAAACACCAAACGAACATTTATAAAATAAAATAGTCACAAATCAAATATAGAATAAAATACAAATCATTGTTTTTTATATAAACAAAATAAAAAAAATCAACCATTTTTATTTAGACTAAACATTAATTTGTAACTCTAGTAAGTACTGTTATTTATTTTTATTATTATATTAAATTAAAATAAAACAAAGAAATAAATGAAATTGCATGATTTGTTTCTTTTTTATTTCTATGCATTCTTCTTCTATAGTATTTTTAGATTACAAGTGTGTTGAGTTTGAAGAACAACCACCTTTATTTAGAACAACCACATAAATAAATTAATAATCACATTTTTTCTAAAATCTTAATACATTAATTATATAAACTCTCCTACTTATATAATACTATATCATTTATATATTAAATGGTGTGAATATTTGAAAAAGTATAATTGGTAATAACTCATAAAAAGTATAATTGGTGAAGGTGAATGAGGCTTTTCTGAAAACCATTGCCTAAAATCTTATCTTTTCAAATCTATAACAGGTTAGTCTAGAGTTACATGCTCCATGCATTCTTCCTATGGTAAGTGGTAAAGCTGAATTTTTTGTAGTAGCAAAAACTTGTAATTTACAAGAACTTTTCAAAATATTGAGATGTTTTGTAAACAAAAAATTGAGATGTAAAAACTATTTTGCATTAAGTTACTAGTTGAGAAAGAGACTTGTATTTATCATATGATGTGGCTTATAAATGATACCTTAACAAGTTTTATGCTCGAAGACCAAAATCCAAATGAATGTCATGTCACTTAATATTTCATTCTTCTTATTGTTATTATTGCAAAAAAATATAATCATATTAACAAAATTAATTATTAATCTTAATAATATTAATCGTTGCAAAATATAATTCCAGCAAATATTTTTAGTCTTTATAAATCTCGATCTTTTAAATTTATTTTCTGTAAAATAAAATACAATATATAATTTCTATAAAATTATATTTTAAAAATATAATTTGAATTTATTTTTGTAGAATAACTTTTAAATATATTTATAAAACTTTATTTAAAAATACTAAAACCGTGTATATTTTAATTTTAAAATGACTAAAAATATATTTAACTTAATTTTTGTTTATAATCGATTTAATTAATAATCAAACCGGTTTGGTTTGGATTTGGAACCAGATCCAATCAATTTTAGGTAATCCAGTTCTATCTCCATGCAATTAGGATGACTAATCACATCAATTTTTTACACCTTCAAGTCTTCAACTATTTGTCTCAACTCTCAAGTAAAAATTCTTCAAATTCACCAATGGAATTGCTACGGGTAGGTTAAGTTTGCTGTAAAAAAAAGTGTTTTTTTCGTTATGTGTTGCCGCATACTTTAATTAATAAATAAAATTATGGGTTGTTCTGTTCATGCTTTGGAACTGGACTTGATCCATTGTTTGTCTCTCTATTCTAAGATTATTGAAAAAACTCTGATTCTCTATTGAGAGTGAAATTCATTTTGGATATTTTGAATTATTTTGTGCTCTCAAACAAACTTCAGATACATTGCATACCATGTGTTTGATAAATTACCCAAACAGGACTACCACGAATGTTTTTGCAAGAGATGGATTGTGTGTATAATAAATTGGATCTTGTTTGGCATTGTCACTCCTATTTAGCTTTTCTCTGTCTTTTTGCAGATCGAACACAAGGGATTGAATTTAATATTCCGTTTGTTCGTGTGGAATTTGGTTTGGTTTTCATTCATTGCCATCCATATTCATAACTTGATTTCTCCTTGCCATCCAAGGAGATCCATTATTTTTACTACTAATTTTTTAAAAAACAAACTATTTGGAGTATGGCAAATGCGATTCCTTTTGGCCTACATCCTAAAATTGAGAGATTTTGTGATTCCATTAAAAAGTTTGGGCGTGGCAAGTGCTATTCCATTAAAAAAACTCTCAAAATTTTCCCTTTTAAAACTATAATCTTACTTCGTACAAAATCTTTCTTCTCAACTGTCATACTTTTGCTAAATTTATAACATTGAGTCTAAAAATTATTTCAAATCTCAATTATTCATTAAATCTTCAAAATTTTAACAAAAGACTTAAAATATTTTTGTAGAAAAAATGATAGTAAGAACATATATATAATTAATTTTCAAAAATGGAGATTTAATTGAAAAAAGAAGAAACGGGCTAAACACTGGCCCGGTACCACAGTCATCAAATAAGAAACAGGCTAAAGCTAAGAAACTAGCTTTAACCATAGAAAAAAAAATTCCTCCATGATTGAAAACACCAATACTTTTTACCCTTCATAGTACCGTCTAAAAACATATATCCAATTTTCAATGTTTTTCCACTGCTTCAAAGAATAGTTGACAACTATATCAAACTGGAAGTGCTTCACATGGTAGCTTCAACTTCAGGATCACTTTCTATAGGGGCAGCAGTAGGCACATTATTGTTACCTCTCAGACGTGAAGATATATTATCAATGGCAGAATTTAGTTGGCCTATCTTTTCGTTCAAGGTCTGCCTGGTCCTCTGCTTTCAGGAATAGAACATAACATAATCAAAACAAACCCAGCATATTCCAATTATACAGAAATTTTGAATCCAAAACCAAGAGAAGCCCAATTACCTCTAGCCCTTCGTCGTAATAGATTGGTCTTCTGGCCTTCCGGAACCCATATTCATCTTCATTTAGGAGAGATCTTCTGATCTGTGTGGCCGGTTAAATTGAACAACATAACATATTATGGGCCTTCAAAATGGCAACAATGATATCTCTTGCAAGTAAATAGTAATAGAACTAAAAGCAATCAACAATCAGATACATAATGCAAATATCACTCTTTGCTGAGACAAAAGTAGGCCATAATAATATGACCATAATTTCTAGCCATTTGAACTTTTGCTAAAACAACATTTTGAGCACTTAAGACATAATGAAAGGACAAGGTTCAAAGATGGAAATATTAGTAGTATACTTTTACAGACAGTATTCTATTTGTCAATAAAAATAAATAGTCATGACTATGACCCATCACCATGGCAGCAGATTGCTATCATTAACAATATTGCAAATAAAAGAGAAAGTTCCTCAAATCTTTTCCTATCCATTGAAAAGTTAATTCAGCTCTCAAAGCATGAAACAAATGTTGCATTAGATAATAAAACAACATTGATGAAGAGTTAGTTTGGATAAACTTCTCAACAAACAATAATGAAAAAGTTCAAATAATTATAATCTAGCCACAATGAGTCTAACAATTAATATAATAGCTTTCCATATAAGTTTATGCATCTCAACTTTTTTAAAAGCAATCCCATCTAACTTTTTCCATTAGGAATCAAATAATTATTGCAATTTAGAAGTTTGTATAACCAGAAACTAATCCAAACTGGACAGTAGTAATAACAAGAGTCCATTGTTGACTCTGTCTTGTTACTACTGCATCTCCTTGTTCATAAAAAACAAGTAGTCGTCTATCACATAGCTATTCTGTCGTCCTTTCTCTTTCTTTTTGGATAGCATAATCAAGTTTGTTTATCATACATAGTTTTCGATTAATCTTGCTAGACTCAATAAATAAAATTGGAGTAAGAATAAATCACCTGGGGAGCAAAAACATAGGCCAGAGTTCCGAAAACAGCACCACCCAGAAGAAACCCAGCAACAAAATCCCCACCTCCACCTCCTCTGCTATCACTGCACAAAGGAGACAGATAATGTAAAGAATAAATTATATAATCTTCCAAAATATGCAGCCAATAAGATCAAGAGATGTGCAAACTCAATGCTCCAAGCATTCAAAAGACAATTAGCACAAAACAATACTAAAATAATCATGAAATGAATCAATAACTATTCATTACAAAGAAAGAAGTTTCAACTATCCATTCATAATTTGTTTCAAGAATCATATTAAGTATAGTATACATTGGGAGAAGATGGACCTATAAATTTTAAGGAAAAATGGTGAAATCAGAACATACAAATGTGACAGACAGAGGAAAGAAACATTGGACATCACCATTATTTCTTCACTTCTGGCCATTCATTGAAAAATTCAAACATAGAAAGTAGAAACTGATGTGGAAGATTATCCAATGATTTGTTTAGTATAAAGGACACCCAGCTGGTGGGAAAAGACTTATGTCTCTATTTAGCATCAAAGATAAGCTGGAACTATATAAGGTAACTTGAAACTGGAAATCTTATCTATATTTTGTGAGGAGAATGTACATATATCAATGGAAAGTTGAATCAACTAAGAAAGGAAAGTTGAATCAACTAAGAAAGGAAAGTTGAATTAACTAAGAAAGGAAAGTTGAATCAAAAGACAAAATCACACTATCATAACAGATACTATCTAAATTATCTCAATTCTCAACAAGGTAAAATGAACTACTGACTTGTGCAAACACTGCAAATAAATAGAGATTCCTGACATCTTGTATTTAAGTATTTATAAAATATGCCAAACCTCAAAATTGTTTTTATGGATTTCTAACAAGATACAGATGGAGGATTACCCGTATTCGGCGCGAACAGGTGAAGTGAGGTTCCTTCTCCTGGTTACAAGGTTTGATTTCCTTTGAACAGCAAGCTTAGGTCCAACCACAGATGAATTACGCTTTGTTAAAAACAGCTCTGGTGACTTCAGATGAGATCCACCTGCTGCTAAATCAAATCAAATACCATAATCATAATCATAATCACAATCACAATCACACAATTCAAGAATTCCAATGGTTACTAACTCGAAATATTGAATTCCAAAAACAAAAGAGGAAAATAAAGATTTGCGAATCTAAACATTTCCTTGGAAGTTCCGAAAAATCTAAACTATTACACTCGACAGATGACGTAAATTGAGTGTATATAAGCAGAATAATCGAAGAAACGGAAATTAACGATAAAATTTAACCTCAAAAACCCTAAAAAAATAAATGAACTCGGATGAAGAGGTTTAAAATGAATGCGATATATATAGAGCATGTTGATGTTGATATGATTGTTAGAAAGCAAAAGGGAAATGAAAAGATGAAAGAGATAACCTGAAATGGATAATGGCGCCAAAGAAGTGGCCATGGTCATGGAGATGAGTTTGAAGCACTGTGAAGAAATGAAATGTAGAGTGAGATAGAGAGAGAGAGAAAGAAAGAGAGTTAGTTTTTATTATTATCGGGTGGATATTACGAGGAGAACTAAGCTAGACATAATCACTGAACAAGCCCCGCTAGTCTCGTCACCATTATTTTCGGTAAAATACGGTTGATTAATTTCATAGGTTATTCGTCAAACTCTTACTACTATTGCCAATAATCTTTCAAAGTATATATTAATTTTAGTTTTAATTTGATAAAAATAAAAAAAAAAATAATTATTTAAAAAAGAAATTTGAACCAACTTCAATTAAATTATCGTTTTTGTTGCAAAGATGAAAAGAAATTTTAATTTATATTTATAAAAATCTTAACGTATTTTTAAATATTAGTTCACCGTCGATTACCTATGAAAATAATTTATTGTATAATTTTTTTTATTAACACATTAATATTAATTTATAAGATAAATTGTTAATTAATTTTGTTCATCTAAAATCGGTAATTTAATTTGAAGAATAAAGTAAATAATATCGTCAAATGAATTATTGATATTACAGTGATTCATACGTGATTATAATGTAAATATTAACTCATTTTATTTACTTTTTATTTTAGAAAAATTGCTAATTGTTAATTATTTATTACTAGCATCAATTTTTGTTATCAAATGGGGGTAACCCCCAAAAAAAGATTAAAAGTCTTTAGGAAAAAGAAATACAAGAAGCATACATGGCATTGGCAATAAAATCGGCGGAAAAAAAATTAACAGCACCATCCAACTCCAAATCATACTTAACAAAAAAAATTTTAGGTAACTCAACAAAATTATTTGTCACTTGATTTGCTTCATAAAACGCATACCACCAAATAATTCTTCCTTCAAATTAAAAATTAATATAAATTACATTCACAAGAGAGATATAAGAGAAAACCATCCTCTAATGTACTCGATATTTTTTGGGTCACTATAACCATTATGATATATCTAAACAGACATTGACTTATTTATTATTTTTTACTCCCATTTTTTTTCTCAAATACCTATAAATTTATATCATACTTAATTTCAAATACTCCCACGATCTCAAACTTCTCATTTTCTTTCCAAGTAAAAGATGCAGAAAATATGTTCTACGTATACAAATATATTCATGTTTAAGGACAGATGCAGAAAATTTGAATAGTAGAATTTATCAAAATTATAATACATTCTCAAATATCACTTTTATTAGTAATTCTATAAACTAAAATGACTAATAAAAAAAATAATGAATTAACTAAAGACATATTGTAAAGATCAAAATGACTAATAAAAAATATATTTATATTTACTTTTATAATTTTAATACATTTAAAGATTATCATAACAACACTAATACTTTTACTTAAAAAAAAAAATCAAAACATGGTAGAGACACGAACCATAACATAAATCTTTCTTTTTATTATATAATTTATTTTTTAATATATTAAATATTAAAAATGAAAAATTTTATTTTTCAAAACTAAATGTAAGTAATTTTGCTCACATAAACTTCTACATGGGTCGGTCATGCCTTTAGGCCTCTTCTTTGTATTTTTTCATTTCCATACTGTTTTATTATTAATAATTTCTTAAAAATTCATTAACTACTTTGCCACCAAATGTGACTTAAACTTATCTCACATTTTTTACTTCATACTACCTAAATTAGAATTCACGTTTCTTCTTAGGGATAATAAGATATAGGGTTTGAGTAGAGTGTTATTACATATCTCATGCACGTAATTTGAAAAAATATTTCAATATAGATTTATATGTGTGGATATTAACCTTGATATTCATATTATTGGGTATCTAAATACCTATGTTCGTATCCTTGTCCATATTTTTATTAAAATAAATTGATAAATCACAAAATATAAATATCAATTTATCATAATTAAAAAAAAATCGAAGTTCTTTAATATTGAATTATAAAAATTATAAACCAAAATATTTAACTTATCCAAACATTTTAAATTAATAAATATTATAATAAATATTTAACTAATAAATCTATAAAAGACTTTACATTTCACACTTTTAAAATATTATTTTTGATTATATTTTCTCACATAATTAATATTAAAAAACTGATGTATTTATTCATTAAGTAAAAAACGCAAATTTATTGCCTCGGGATGATTTTGAAATCAATTGATTTTTTAAATTAAACACACACATGTAATTAATCATGAAATGAATTCTCTCCACTGAGAAAAAGAGAGTTAAAATTATAAAGAAAAGTTGATGTGTTTTAATAGTGGGGGATTGAAAATGGAGAAAAATCAATTGATAAGTGCAGTGGAAGTGATCTAAATTTTCAGTTCATCGAGCCAGTACAATCCAATTTAATAATCTATAAAATTCAAACACTATGCTTTAATGCATTTTGTAGGGGTGTTGAATGGTTCGAGCAAAATCGAAGCATTCTTCCATGTATACTTTTGATTGATTTAGACAATGGATTCACTCATAAGCTAACCAATCTAATATGCAAACATAGCATTTCGGACATGTCCATCATAATCATACATCGAAAGGTACAACCAACCAAGCACCGAAATCATGGACCTTTTTTTATTCTATCAAGAGGAGTTCAATTTAATTCTCTATTATTTTAAAGCATTTTTCAATTAGTGTGTGTCATCCTTAGGTGTGTCAATTTAATTCTTTAATTAATAATACCATAACAGTAGATAGATAACTTGTTTAATACCATTAAGTGGTTAACCAGGTATAACACTGAACAAGACAGAAAAAGGATCCAGGAACAGAGGAAACCCTGCCATAAAAATAGTCATCCGCAAGTTCCTAGTAACAAACATTCAGAAATTATGCCGGCTTGCATTCTCTCTATTTACAAACAGCCGTAACTATGCATTATGAGAACAAAAAGCTAATATAAAAACATGTATTTAACAGAGTAAAGAAAAAAACTTATTGACTCTTTGTTGTCTGGACGATGGATTGGCTCCTTCACATGGGCGCTGGAAGATTATGTATCATACACGACTGGCTATGCTGAACAAGATAATTTACACGACAGACAGGAAATATATAGCAGCAGATTATTTATCTGTGTATCTCCCAAAAAGGAGAAATGGGGGATTCACACGGTGCCCATCAGGTAAAAGCTCTGCATTTGAAGAAGCTTTTGTGGGTTCCTTGTTTGAAGATGGAAACGAAAGAGAAAGGGAAAGTGACGCAGCAGCGACATCATCCTCTGTCCCATCAGCCAAACTATCTGGAAGGTTGTTTTTCCTGTCAACTGCCCCAACTAGAAAAGGCAGCATACCTTTAGGAGCGGCAGGAGGAGGAGGAGGGGGTGGTGGTGGTTTTGTTTCACCACCTAAAGCAAGCTCTAGATTTGGAATAACATCCTCTCGCTCATGAATCCCTTTCAATGGCATGGTATTCAGCACAGATTGTGAGCCATTGGTATTCTGACTATTAAAGGGAAAGAAGGTTCTTTCCATTGTTCCAAAGTCCTCACGGATGATTTTTTCATCGGAATCTTCTCCACATCCTTTGTCCTCAACTGAAGAACAGGAACCAAGACCATTTCCAAGAGGTGCCAAACTATCATCAAAAGAGTCTCTACCTCTAGAACTGTAGTGTCCATAAATCCCACCAGAACTTGTCCTTATCTTCTTTTTGGAACTTTCTCTGTTTTTTAATTTGCCATTTACCTCATTCCAAGGCATTTTCTGACAACCAGCTGCTGAAAGATCAACATGATGAACTTCTTTATCATTGGGTAGCTGGTACTTGACCCCTTCTGCGGACAGGTCCTCCTGAAGAGTTGCCTCCAAGTCAATATAGTGACGACCTTTTGCTTTCCTCTTAAACCGTTGCTGATCTTCATCGCCTTCCATTTTCTCTGAAATTTTATTCTTAGTTATATTAATTGCAGCACCTGTTTCTTGATCTTCAACAGTTGCTTCCAAGTCAATATAGTGATCATCTCTCTGTTTCCTCTTAGGCCTCTGCTGATCTTCATCAATGTTAATTCTTTCTGAAGTTTTATCCTTACCAATATTGCTTGCAGCGCCTGTTTCTTGACTGTCAATAGTTTCCTCCAAATCAACATAGTGACAATCATCTTTCTGTTTCCATTTAGTCCGTAGCTGGTCTTCATCGCAGTTCATTCTCTCCAAAATTTCATTCTTCACTTGCTGGTTAGAAATAGGTTTTGCTTCCACCACGTTGTTACTTACACTTGTTCCCATTTCTTCAGGAGGTTTAAACTCTCTGCACCATTCATCCTCTAGCACACTAGCTTTCTGCATAAACCCAGAACATCTTTCAAGAAAACAAGAGCTAATTGACAGCAGAGATAACACTAACTCTTCATAAAACTGGTTTATAACTAGTGATCTCATGACAGGTACTGTTTACAGTATAGCTAACAAGAAATGAAAAGTTAGACACATTCCAGGACATTCACCTACTGTAATTCATCCCGACACATACAAAGGCATTCAACTAATTAGTTTCCCCCCACAGAAATGGTCAAACGGATCTCATACCAGCTTTTCATTGCTACATATATACTCAACAACCCTGTTTGTCTTCCCTTTTGATACAGAGACCAAGAACTGCTCACATGGGAATATTGATGTGTAATAATTGCAAGGCAACATTCATTTCAGACCATAAAACTAAGCCATCAAAGCCGAACAAAATATGTACAAATCAATCTCCGCAATCTATCTAGGGAATCAGAATACCATTTCTAACTTAAATAGTGGGAGGCATGATCAGGTCACAATGTTGACACCACAAGTACATCTAAGCAGATTCTTATCAATAAAAAACAAACTTTAGTCTATTAAACTATGCATTTAAGGATAAAATCATACCAGGGACGAACCAGTGGATTTTGTTTGTTGACATAAATGGTTACTGCTTTTTGGAACCCTTGATGTAATTTTGCTGTCAATTCTACCATTTGGCTTCTCTAAGCTTACTTTTTGTGAACATAAATGTGCCTGGCGATTTATATCAGTCTTCCTACTCACAGAAATTGGAGATTGATCTGTGGAAGTGGATGGGGGAAGTGCATTGCATGCTTTGTCGCAATTCATTGATTTTTCATCCTTCTGCTTTGACAAACAATGCTCAGACAAAGTCACAGCAGCAGTTGAAGAATTCTCCTCAATTGGCATTACATTCAAACTTGGAATACAGATCTTTTTTGCAGAATCTGAACGATTGATCCTCCGCCCCCTAAATACACCCCATAAGAAAAACAACATATTCCAGCCTGCCAAAAAATAGGACAGTCACAGTCTAAACACATGTAGTAGTAAATGGATTAAAAAAATATTGTTGATCAAAAAGAAGTGGTTACAAAGATGTGCATTTAAGATTCCAGTCACATAAACTGCAATCTAAGCATACAGAACCGTCAAGGAACTACCCCCCACCCCCCTAAAAAAAAGCGTAAGCTAATGAGCGAAGCTCAATAATGATTTTATAATTAACATCCCTCGTGGAATGGTCCTTTGGCCTTTAATCATGGACCACGGACACACCCACCTACCCTGTGCTGTAATTCAATTTTCAATTAAAAAATTGGGGACAGCAAGAATCAAGCTCCTGGCTATTTGGTCATTCAGACCTTGATTCACCTATTGTTACAAACAATGGGGAGAACCGCCCACAAAAGCTAGCCTTTGTGGTTTGAGAACTAAAGCACGGCATCAGAATACCATACTTCCAAAGGAACTTGAGCCACACACCTTGATATGAGGTCCTAACATTCCACCACAACACTGCACATTCCCAGCAACCACAAAAACTGACTGAGTGCACTTATAAAGTGATAGCTCTTGAATGAGTTTATATCTAAAACCCACAAATGGTTAAAAGGAGAACCATGGTCAAATTATTGGTTTTGACAAAGTCCAAATTCAACGTAGAACATTCTCATTTTTTGCAACCCTAATGCATTTCATCTACATCAGTCTTACTCAGAAGTATGACATCTTATGAATCGATGTATAAACTAAAATCCTGAATCAAGAATATTGGGGATTATCCAATAGGCATATTTCCAAGTAACCATAGAAGAAAGTACACTATCGAGTGTACTTAGACAGAAGCATGCTGCATGCCACTCTTAGTAAGTGTGGAATTTCATATCGTCCTTCCCCAAGACATTTAGAAAGACAGAAGCATGCCACTCTTCGTAAGAGTGAAATCTCAAACAATCTTTCCCCAAGACATTTCAAAATTGTAAAAATTTTGACAAGTACATGAACACTTAGGCATAAACTTCATTGCAAACCATAAACCCAAAAGCATATATTCAGAAGTTGCTTATAATGTTGGTTTGTCTGACAAAAGCATAGAATGATCCTTACGCTGTGAATTTTCTGGAAGTTGACTGGATGGGAATATGAGAAGTTCAACACCATCAAAAATTCCTTTAAGTGCTAAATCATTTCTAATCATGTGATCCAATAGACCCCTGTAGTGTCTCTCGTAGCTGTATCAGAATACCACAAAAAGTCAATTATTACAAGAACATAAAGAAATATTTGCATCTCATGGCCTACTGTCAATATAAGAATGATATTCATATACTTGCCTTTCGACATCTCTGGCAAAAAAGTAAAGAGCTATATTATCTTCTCTAGCACCATCATGATGAAACTGTGATGGCCAGGTGCTCAAGCGAGAAACTTCTTCGAGGGAAACTTCGGGACTAAATTTGGTCACTACCTCAAGAACCTTAGGAGATGCAGAAGAGGATAAATGTGCCTGAACTCCATTACATAATTCAGGAGGCTTTCCATTTCTATGCACTTCAAAGACACCCCTGCACGCAAACAAAAAAGTTGATGTCGAACCCATTACACCCTTATTGCAAAACATGAAAAGTAATACAAGAAAAATCCAGAACTAAAATGCAACTAGTTAATCAAAAAATGGTTCTTACTGCCAGATGTATTCATATTCAGGAAAAGCCAACATCTTCGAAAGAACACTTGAGATTGCCACAGCTTTTTTAGATAAGTCTCTCACTAAAGGCCTTTGAGCATTAAAACCAGCTAAATCCGACTTTCCTGGTTGGGAACAAAGATCAGTTGGACAAGAGTTAAGTTGCTTCAAATCGCTGGCAGATGAGCATTTGGAAGAATCAGATGTAGAATTCTCAAGGACTTCCTGTTGTTCATGAGTTTCTTCAGTAGATATACTATTCTTAAGTGTGTTAGAAGCCAACACTTGGTCCCGTGAAGTCACTTCACAATTCAACTCTGTGCCAGAAGTAGAAATTTCATCAGTTTGACTAGATACTTCTTTCTTCCTGTAAATTTCAGGCCTTTTACGTAAAGCAGCCTGGATTGCAGCTTTCAACCTATTGCCTTTATGCATCTCCTCTTTTGAGATACTTGAGGCGGTGACGGATATTTCGGCACCAGAATCTTGTACAGTACTAGCAGTGCAACATTCTAGAGAATGGCCAAACTCCTCACATTTTTGACAGAATGGACTTTTTGATGTAATGGGAACAACTGGCCTTACACGATCACTAAAACTCTCTCGGGATTTCTCAACCTGGTTTGCTGTTTCTCGTGAACGAGGCAGTGCATCCTGTATAGCTTCATCATTACTGGCTGATGTTCTCTCTGTAAAATTCAAAGAAAAACAGAACAAGATTTAGTATTATTTGCAAAGATAGTTCCAAGCACATCCCCATCTGAAAGACAACACATAGATGGTGGCTTTATTATGCTGAAAATAAGATATCAAGAGCAGCAAATTGACCCCAAATACGAAGGTAAAAAAGAAAATTATACTGCAGGAATAATATGCTTCTAATTGAGATCACACCTGAACTGCCTTGAGGCTCCAAACTTTTACGGCTTAAATTGTTCAATGATTTTGAGGACACACTTAATTTTCCATCCTGGTTAATCTTCAACTCTCGATTATTAACTGCTGAAGGTTTAATAATGGTGTCACCACGAGGTGTAACCTTCGGATCACCCTTAGGTGTGGAAACAACAGAACTAGCCAAAGGCCGATCGTTCCTAGACAGATATTTTCGGTCGAATGCACCTGATTCTTTTGAATGTCTAGACACTTTCAAGTCCTGAGTAGTTGCAGACTTAGGTGAAAGCATTTTAACTTTTGATTCAATAGCACTTGATCGGCCCAAACTAGAGGATTTGAATAATGTCGATTTGCTTGTCATCCGGGCAGTTGTCTCCATATTCTTAGAAGTTTGTTCATTACCCCCTTTTGGTCTTGGTAGAAAAACTTCATCAACAAGTTTGACTCTCGGCTTGGAATTTAAGTTGTTGGATGAATTAGACTTTGACAATATACCTAATCATAAGAGAGAAAAAATGTGCTTGAAAAAAATGAAAGCCCAAGGAGACATGATACAATATTGACATGGAACCCATGCACCCAGCTACTTGAATGGTCTCAAGATCCAAAGAAAAAATTATAGAAAGTTGCAGTGAAGCACAAAAATAAAGATAAACACATACTCTTTGAGATTTGACCCCGGGGGCCGATGGAAGGAGATCGAGCAGTCTCTGAGTCATCACCACCAGAGTGGTTACGGAGAGGCATCAGAAGACCACCAGCCTTCCCTTTTAATTTATCTGGGTTCTTAAATGAAGATTCTCGTGACAGCGGAAGCAATCTCTTGGGGCTTGACGCCTTTGGTGATCCTTTGCTTAATTCAAGAGCTTGCCTTTTTGCTGCTGGAGGAGCTACTTCAATGTTGTCAGAAGGTCTTTTGCCAGAAGCTTGTGAAGTGGAAGCAGTTTTAATGATTTTTTTATCTTCAACATCTGAACCTAAACAATTCAGTACTAAAAATATGTCAGCATACAATTGCAGATGTAAATATAGATATGAGTGCATGAATGCTAATTCTACTGTGAACATTAGAACATGCAAATTCAGTATTCAGAAAGAATCATATGCATAAAGCAGGAAGCATAAAGGATGTAAAATGTTTGACCCCAGAACGCATTTTTTTGCAAAACCATGTACACAACTTCACTCTTACCCAGTCTCTTGTTTTCAGATTCCAGTGCATCTTGGCATTCCTCACAGAACCAATCCTCTTCAGGGACTTTCTCAAGCATTTCTCGCATGCAGTAGCTGATTCAAAGAAACAATAATGGTAAGACTCGTTTTACTGACAGGAATTTGCAATACGGTAGATATATGAAATATGGTGAAAGTTTCTTATGCATACGTGTGTTCTGCACCATCAGTGCACCTACAACATATGGCCAGTAGATCCTCACGACCAGCATCTCCACAGATGTCACATACCTTCACCTATTTTGCAATCAACACAGTTAGATTTAGAAATTGAGGTTAAGCATTTCCACAGATGCTGTTACATTCCACTTCTCCCATTCCCATTACTATCAAGTTTTGTTTCAGCCAAAGAACATACCAACACAAAGGAAATGAAAGATACTCACATCGTGTTCCACAACATCTGATTCATCACTCTCATTTTCAGATTGAGATTCCTGTTTGACAGGTGATTTAACCAGCTCTTCAGCTTTCTCGAGATGTCCATCATGGCCTGAACATTTACAGTCTTCAACTTTAGCATCACATACATCATTATCAGTATCTGCTTGTGACTTCGGACATACTTTCAGTAAAGCATTGGAATTATCGTCAACAATGTTATCCTTATTGGCAGTATTTTTCTCGCCAGAAATAACAATAGGTACACTCTCTTTGGATAATGATGAACTGCAATTCTCAACAGAGCCTTCTGAAACTTTTTCTGGTATATGAGAATTTGAACCCCTTTCCATGTGCATTAAGCTTTGATTATCTGAGAGAGATTTACCGGTTTGAGATTGTCCATGCAGCCTTTGTACCTTAGGTGAACTATGACCAGTGTCTGCATCTTTAGACAATGGAATCTCCAAACAAGACATGTCAACGGATGGAGCAATCCCAGATCGCTCTGCCCCAATATGGCTAACTGAAGCTGAACTACAAGGTATATTAATTCCGTCTGCATTCCTTTGATGGCCATCATTCCTTAAATTAGCATCAGATGCTCTACTAATACAAGATGTATTGTCGTCGTGACCTTCTAAATGTTTGGGATCCTGATACTTATTCATCAAGATCTGTCTACTCTCAGCATTTTCAGATAGAGAATCATGACATGAGTTAACACTGAGCATATTACTTGCTTCACTGACAGCATGCTGCGTATTTTCACAAGCTCTGCTACTAAGAGAATGTACATTACTCTCATTCATAGAATTCTGACTATTAGCCTCCCCTGAGCGACAGTTGTCATCAGAAAACTCTACAGCCTTTGACCCTGTGAGAGCATGGTTCAGATGCATGCAAGATGAACAAGGAGCTGAGCACACATTACAAGTCCCAGATTCAAGCCTCATATCACTGTTCTGAATCACGTAATGTTTGACGAACTTCTTTCCAGATTCAGGTGATACCTAATCAAAACAAAGCATGAGTTGAAAAAGAAAGACAAAACATTTGACTCATCATTTCAATAATTCTTTAGAATCCCTTCAGTGTCAAAGTTTCACCATGTTATTGCACAGGATTAATACAGATAGTGTATCACAAACATAAAAGTTGCATCTGGATTTTATCTATTTATGTTTGTTGAACATATTTTGAAGTCCAACTAATAGTGTTCATCTATTTCCTGTAATGTGTGGAAATTGTATGTTATAACAGTTTCTCTAAGAACATTTGAAGGTTTGGGCCAAAATAATGACTGTATTTGAATTTTAATATACTAGGAAGCAATAATTTATATAGCAAGATTGTCTTACTACCCATATTACTTTATAAAATCAGGTTATTGTTTAGCATTGTAGAATTTAGCTGACCAGTTTGTTAGGAGGCTTATTAGTCGTACCCGCAGAGAAAGGACTGCTCACTAAAGCTAAAGACGTGCATTTTTTTCTTGAAATGCCTCCTTTAGAGGGAATCCTAATTCTCAATAGCTATACACCTATACTTTTCTACTACTGAATTATTATTCAAACAAAAAGAAATATGAGGTCTATAACTAAAGCCAAAAGTATAATTTTAGCACAGTGGAATTTTGCAATGATCAGCCACTTCTTGATTAGAACAACACAAAATAACAAACAAGTAAACCAAACATATTTACTAAAACTAATGTACATACATGATATACTCATTCAAATGTTCCAATAATTTTGCTTAAAGATGACACCATGACAGTGCCTCTAATCTTCTACTCGTGAGTTTTGCACTGTCAATGCTAAAAAAATAAAGAATTATGGCAACTTGTCAGGAAAAACGTTCATCATATTTAATCTTCCCAACCAATTCTTCCAGCTCATTGGACAATAATGTGAATCAAATACAGCTATTATTTCACAGCTTCATAACAAAAACAAAATAAAAAGTCAAAAGCAATAAGAAACAGAGAGTGAATTACCCTTTTATCTCAGCATGTTACCCCGAACATCAGAATGATTGATGACTATAGCTCAAGGTTCTAGCATCTGGAAAACTCCTTCTCAATACTGATGCCAAACAGACAACACAGCCAAACAATATTAAAAAATTATCACACCAACATTTTCAACAAAAGAACTATGCAAGTACTAATCCATGAATACATCTCTAAAGTCTAATCAGAATCTAACAGCAATAACAATTTTGCAAATGCTAATTAAAGTATAAAAAAGAAAGGGAAAAAAAAATCTACAAGGTACCTGCCAAAATCCAAAACCCCTTCCACTTACAAATTCAAACCCTAACCCTTACCCAACAACACACTGAATTAACTCACCCTATCAGAACAAACAAGAATCCAAGTATTCCAATGTATTAATCTCAACACAACAATAACAGTTTCAATAAATAAAACGAACAAATGAACAAATCAATTCAAAATATGAAAATTAAAAATAACAAAATCAAAAACCCTAACTGAAAAATTCACAAGTGTCTAACACGGAAACATTATCATAACATTACCTTTAACAATAACAAGAGAGAGCAAAGTGGATGTGATTTGGAGTCGCAGAAATCTGTTTCGTGAATTCAAGTATCTGCGAAGAACCAGCAAATGAAGATTCAAAAAACGAAAGAGAAGAAAAGAGAAGAGCATGCACTTCTTATATATATATACAAATTATTTTTATTATTATTACATAAAAAAACATACGACACGATCTTCATTCAACAATCTATATCTCTATTAATTATATTATCACACAAAAATAATAAAATTAAATTAAATTACTGCAACAATTTTGAAAAACTTATTCTTTTTCTTTTCTCTCTTCAACTCGCTTTCTCTCTATATGTGATCTGAAATAAACATAAAATCCTACGAAAGGGTTTTTTTTTTCATGAGAATCCAAATCCATCTAACCCAGCTGGCTTTAAAATGCTATACCTTTTTCTCTCTCTTTTTCATCTCTCTAAAATTATGTCTGTTCCTCGAAATGAATTTTGATTTATTTCCAAGACCTTATACAAAAACATAATCGAGACTTCTTATTTATTTTTTTATATTATTTTTTAATTTTTATATAATAAATACTAAAAAAATTCATATTATTTAAATTCGAATTCAATACATTATTTAAAGTCATTAAAATTTAAAGAAGATGTTCAATTTAATAATATTAACATACAAAAACTAAAAATTTTAAGAAGTTAATTTTATTAATTATTATTTAGACAAACGTGGTGCTGGCTAGGGAAATAAAGAAGTCAAGGCGAACGAAATTGGAAAATCCGTTACGTCAAAAAAAAATATATGAAAAATCCGCACGTGTAAAATGAAGTGAGACGTGCGAGTTCACAGTGCGCGTGGGAAAGGTGCGCGTCAGGATGGTATGGGCCATCAGTAACGCCTCAATGGCAAGCGTCCCTGCCTTACGTTTTTTCTATATCTTTAATTTTTTTGCCAAAATTACACAACTAGTCTTTATCTTATTCTTTGTATAAATAGTTTTTTTTATCTTTTTTAAGCGACAAGTTAATTATTTTTTCTTTAAATAACAAAAAACTTATTTATTTTTCTTAACTTGATTCTTTGAAGAAAGATCGTGATATTCCGGTTTCTGGTGAAGGTCTGTTTTAGTCAAAGATTTAGAGTGTTTCAAACCATTTCAATTTTAAATAAAATTTATTAATTATTTGAATTCGCTAATTTAATTAATAAATTCATCTTTTATGTTTAAAAAAGTTTAGACCATTGAATAGATTAATTTTACATCTAATTTTGCTGCATAACTATTAAATTAAACAAATTGACATCTAAATTAATAAACTAAAAGTGTCTGAATCAAGACGGTTTGAATATTTTACAGCGTTTTATTAGAAATTTTTAGTTTAATTAAACTTTAATAATACAATAGCATTAAAATTCTTGAAATGTATTTTTTTAACCATTAATATCCAATTTTATTTGATAATTTTGTCTTTATAGTTCTACGTGAATAATATTAATTTACATATAAAAAAACACATTAATATAAAAGAGATCATATACTAAGAAAACACACAAAAATCATATTAACTTTTATGTCATTTTAATATAGTAAAGATGTAACTTTTATTTTTCATATAATTTAATTTTCATTGTTTAAGAATGTAATTTACCTTTTCAATAAATCAAGGAAGACTTCTGAATTTTGATAACATATATGAGGGGAAAATGTGGCTCAATTTAACATTGAATTTTCAAAACATAAAAAACTAATCTGTCATGCAAAAACCATCTCCTTCATTAAATATTTTTGTCAAAATATATTATATTTAATAAAAAAAAAGTCAATATTAAGTAAAATATAATATAAAGTGAATAATATTCTAAAATAAGTTGGTCAAAAAGAATATTTTAAATTAAGTCGTATTTATTATCCCGATGCTGAATTTGATTATTTTGGAATAAACAAGTATCAAATTTAATAAAATTAAAATAAATTATATTAATCATAATTCAATAGAGAAAATTTAAAAATATATATATTAAACATATACGAAATTTATCTTTGATATATTTATTATTAAAAAAATAGATACAAATTATTTTGTATTAAGGATAAATGTTTTAAATAAATCATGTCAACAAACATCATAAATTATATTTTAAATTTTCATTTTTAATGAGATATTCTTAATTATTAATAGTATTATTTTGACATTTATTATTTTTATGTGCAATTGATCTATATTTCATATATATGACAAAATTGAACAACAGATGAGTGAGTACTAGAGAAGAAAGAGGCCCTAAGGAAAATAAAATTGACCTTCAAGGTAATCTTTAGAAGTAAAAAATTATGGAGAGATAACTATTGTGCAGTTGTTTTGTCGTGGTAGAGAAAATGTAAAGCTGCTTGGTTTGATAGAGGGGTTTGAAGTGAGAATATTAATAAAAGAGAAACGATGTTTGGATATAAAAAGTTGATGCCAAGTGTTTTTTTGTATGTTCATGTAAAAACAATGTGTGTAAAATGTATAGTATAAAAAATATGAGAAAGATGAAGATAAATATGCATGATGTCGTGTCATGATGTCATTACTTTGATGTACAAATGACATAAAAATACAAGAGATTGTGTGTCTAAATCTATAGTAGTCATGTCATCACAAAATAGAATGAAAATATTTGAAAAAAATTGTTGTTGGATCAAAATTACTTGAAAAATGATTTTTATTGTTTTTATTTTTAAATATGATGAAAAAGGATGATGTGGAGGATATAATTGGGGCAGAAGTGTAAATTAGATAGTGATTCCAACAAACTCAATGTTCCATGTTTGTATGGAAAATATTAAAAATTTGTGGTGGATTAAAAGCTACACATCGACTCTCTCTTTAAAATAATATATCAATTTTTATTAATATTTACTTTTTATGATATAGAAGCGCATAGTAGTTTTTAAAGATTATGGCGGAACATCTATAAATTTAGGTAGTGGTAGACAAAAGTCAAACCAAATATAGACACAAAAGAATATATTTATAAAAAAATTATGATAAATGACAAGTAATGCAATTTCCCTTAATATTTTGAAATTAATGTTTTGTTTGGTTATCAAAAGACAATAAAAAGCAGTGATTTAGTAGAGTTAAAAATTATACTCCAACCTCCATATTTTCATAAAAATATAATTTTATTCTTTCTTAAATTAAAAAAAAAAACCATTTTATTTTTATTTTTGGTACATGTCTGTGTTATGGAAGTTTTTAAAAAAGTTTTATGGAATACAATTTGAATTTTCTGACA
>JBBPBQ010020322.1:971922-992999 GCA_037974755.1 Cicer yamashitae | reverse complement strand
AAAAACTTAAAAAAAAAATTCTGATATACAAAGTTCAAATTTTTAAAATACATTTATGTACCATAAACTTTTTTAAAAACTTTTCATAACCTATGTTGAATTTAGTGGGATAAAAAAAATTAATTTTTTTGAAATAAAAATAAGATAAAATAGATAGTTTATTTATATCAAATTTGAGAATAGGAATATAATAGTGGAATACATGAACAAATCTTCCAAAGAAAAATATGACAAGAAGAAATATTTTAGATAATTCGGATAAGATAAAATAAATGAATGTAAAAATATACTCTTCTTTTGTTTGTTTTGTTGGAAAGTGATATAGTCATGTAAAAGTAAAAATATATACCGGTAAATAATAATATGAAGAAAAAAAAACTCAAGACAACTCTTCAAAAAAAATATATAAGATTTTAAAATACTAATTCATACAATACGGAGATTAGTTTTTTTCTTTTTTTTTTCATGGATGTGATTATTGATAGAAGTAGGTCAGGTTGTCTAATAGGATATATGGCATAATTTATTTAAGGCATAGTTTGCCCCAATTTATTTAATGAAATCGTCGATCTTAAGTTTTTTTAAAAAAACTTATTTATCTAAATAAATCACCCTTAATTTGACAGATTATTTATTTAATCAAAATCTATGATTTTGCTATAATGTCATTGAATTTGCTTTTTAATTTAAGATTTCCACCGTTGTTAGTCACACCCTTGTGTTTTTTAGTTACACCCAAATAGATTACTTACGTGAATTGGATTTACATAAAAGTAAGTTTATGTACATAGTAAAATAAATTTACATAAGATACATAAATTGAGTTCACGTAGTCTATTTAAGTTTAATTGGAAGAAAAAGAGCTGTAGCCAACAAAATCGTAAGGTTTAAGGCTTATTTGATTGTCTTATCTTTTTTAATTTCAATTGCCCTATTACATATAGCAAATTGATTGAGAGTTTATATTTAGTAAAATTGTAGATTGATAGGTCTCTTGACCTCTGACCTATTTAATTATAATCGTATTTAAATGTTTTGATATGAAAAAAATATATATATGATTTTAAGTAGATTTTTAGGTCAATATAGACTTTTAAGAATGTCATTCATAAAAAAATGACATATGATAGTTAATTAGATCATATTCAAATTTTCAAACAGACAAAATTTGTTTAACTAAAGTATGACTTGGCCCAATCCATTTCCACTCCTAGATGTGATCCTTAGTTTCTTAGAAGTGATACTAGGTGTAATTTTTTTCAAGAAGCAAAAGACGAGTTATTAATCTATAAGTAAAATAATGACATAGAGTATGTTAGTTTTATTTTGAAGAGTATTTATTAGAGAAATAAATCTATATTTTGATGTATCTCATAAAAAAATATATAGTTTGAGATATATTTTATTATTTTAATAACAATTTTGATGTACTAAGCATGAAAAAAAATTACACGGCCAAACAATAAAAAAAAAAAACCATAATTTAGACAACCTAAATATACTTGATAATTTTTTTAACAAAAATGCATAGAATTAGGTATAATAAAAGGAGTTAAACTTTAATAATATAATAAATCCGAATTCGAATACTTGTTGAAAGAGATACCTCAAATATGATTTACATTCGATGATGATAATATACGAAAAACATAAAAAAAAAATATGTTGTAGATAAAAATGATTTTTCGAATGTGGGAACTAGAACCAACATTCTTGCTATTATTAGGTCTTCCATCCCAAGTTATTGGCCCAATTTGCTATCGGATCCAAGTTTCGAATCTCAAGTCATTGGGCCTAGTGCGTTTCCAGTTTACTTTTACCTTTCACTCTAAAGTATATGAAAATACTATTTATTATTATTATTATTATTATTATTATTATTATTATTTTGGTCTTATCCATTTTACTTTGTTTTATTTTTTACTATTTAATAGTCAATTATTTTAAAAATTTTAAGAGAAATTAAAAACTTTAAATGAACATAAAATTTATGAAATGTAGTTTTATCAAAAGTTTAATTTTCTTTTGAAAATATAAATGAATGCGAAATTTTTGAAATATAATTTTTTTTAAAAATTTAAAAAAATTTAAAATTTTGAACGAATGTGAAACATTTAAAATACATATTTTTTAAAAAAAATTTAAAAAAAATAAACTTGTGATGAATTTAAAATTTCCAAAATAAACTTTTTGTGAAACTTTCAAAATGGATTTGGCATCAGATATATACTTTTTTAGAAAGAAATATAAATTTTGTTTAAGATAGCTGGCGCAAACAATGGGTTGGGGGAAGCTGATTAGTGAAAAAAAACCGTTGGATTTGAATAATAGCTGTTATTGCCATTGCAATATTCTACGCGTCGATAATAAATAAAAATGCTAGATTTACTGATTACTATATATTTTGCTATTTATTTGTGTGAACAATAATCAATCAAATCCTCAACCCTCCCTCCATTGTCGGTGTGCATGTGCCTCACCGCTCAATCCTCTCTCTCTTTTTCTTCAAATCCAAATAACTCCAAGACACACTTCTCCAATCATCCCTTTTTCTTTCTTTCTTTCTTTCTGGTAATAATTTTTTTTTGTTTTCTTTGATTTTATGTAATGCTTTCAAAGCATCACATAATTATACCAATTGGGTCATTTTGAAAACGAATAAAGATTACATTTTTTCAAATGGGTCTTAATGTTTACTGTGTTTGATTAATCATTGATTTTTTTTTTTGACAGAGATGAGTTTGAGTAATGGAATAAACCACTCTTCATTACCAACTGGTAATGAGAAGAAAGCATTCAAGATCTTCGTAGGTTATGATCCACGTGAAGACCTTGCATTTGAGGTATGTCGTCATTCTATCATCAAAAGGTCTTCAATTCCTGTTGAGATCATACCAATTAAGCAATCAGATCTGAGGAAATCTGGTCTTTATTGGCGTGAAAGGGGTCAATTTGAGAGCACTGAGTTCTCTTTTTCAAGATTCTTGACACCTAGTTTAGCAAATTATCAAGGTTGGGCTATGTTTGTGGATTGTGATTTTCTCTATTTAGCTGATATTAAGGATTTGGTAGATTTGATTGAAGATAAGTATGCTATTATGTGTGTTCAACATGATTATGCTCCAAAAGAGACAACAAAAATGGATGGTGCTGTTCAAACTGTGTACCCTAGAAAGAATTGGTCGTCAATGGTTTTGTATAACTGTGGTCATCCAAAGAACAAGGTTCTCACTCCTGAAACTGTGAACACACAAACTGGTGCTTACCTTCACAGGTTTCAATGGCTTGAGGATGATGAAATTGGTTCTGTCCCCTTTGTTTGGAATTTTCTTGAAGGGCATAACAAGGTTGTTGAGAATGATTCAACTACTTTGCCTAAGGCAATCCATTATACTCGTGGAGGGCCATGGTTTGAGGCTTGGAAGAATTGTGAATTTGCTGATCTCTGGTTGAATGAGATGGAAGAGTATCTGAATCAATCCAAAAAAGAATCTGCTAATTAGTGATTGAATAAATTGTTGAAGAGTATCTGGATGTTGTAGCATTGATCTCTGGTCATGTGTGATTCTTTATTTGAAATTTGTTGTGTTAATTAAGTCTGTATCTGATGATGATGCAAATTATGAGAATAGGAGTATGATGAATACTGCTAGTTCATATATCTTATGTAGTTAGTATTCTTTACTACATTATATTACATTGGCATTTTAGAGTGAGTAAATGCCCTTCACGATGTATTTCATTTTTTATTTGTTTAATGACCTCTGTAGGCTCTAACAAGAGGTCTAGTCTAAGTATAACTTCATATATTTTAATAACAAGGCTTTACTGTTACGAATGCGCATTGTTCTTGATTTTTAATCATAGAAGATAAGCTCCAATATAGGTTGTGCAGCTTCTGCCTGATGCATAGATTGTATCTTGATATTGAGAATGTAGAAAAATATATGCATCATAGTGAAACTGTGAAAAACTGGGATGGAACATGATTTTGCTCGTTTTACATAAGTGATGTCATGGTGGTTTTGCCTGAACCACAGTGAGTCACCATGATTTTACATCCACCGAGATACCAAATATTTACATAATCACATTTGTTTTGAATTCACCTGAAGTATATAAACGTGTAATGAGACAAAGATTTGTGAGACTTAGGAGGGAAAAAATTTGACTCCTCAAACGTAGATGTATTCTAAAATATAAAATACATAATTATTAAGTATAAATATACAATTTCGTGAAATAAAGCCTGAGTTAGTGAAAACTTGTCACTTATATGATAATTATTTTGATATGTGCAAGTTTTTTTATTCGTGATTAATTAATTAAAGATAACTGGAAAATAGCACAAGTTTCAGAGAATCTGAAATAACTAATAAGACAGTATGAAGCGTTACTATTAAGGGCATTGTTTTAATTACATTCTCAGATTCATTGACAGTTCACTATGTTTTTGTTGAGCTTATATCAGTGCTGTTGGATTGGATCTTGTGGCCAAGGGGGGAGGGGTTAAAAACTGTATTTGTCAAGTTGTGCATGTATATATTATTCCTTTAAATCGAGTCAGTATTATTATTGTTTTCTATACAACTTTTTATAAATAAGAAACAAAATATTAGAGTATAAACTGCTTATTATGATAATGAATATATTAACACTTAATAAATGGCTACAGACCTAACATTTGTTTCTTTTTAAATTTTGCTATCAGATCTTGTTCAGATGGAATCTCAACACCTGTTTCTGAGGTGGTAGACCACCATTCCATGATTTCTTCCTGCACAAAAGAAGCAACACATCATCATCATACCCACATGAACATTTCCCATTCAATAAAATTAATTAGAGCCTGAATTTTTACCAAAGTTTGTGGTGTCAAAGTGACATTGAAACTAATAGCTTCAATTATAATAAGCACACATACAATGAGAACTAGCAGAAAAGCTAATAAATAAGAGATTAACTGTTATGCACAGACAATTAAAATTGTTTTACATAGACATCCAATTAAATAATGATGTCACTTTATAATGTTAGTTATTAAAATATCTCCACAAATATACAGTGAAATGCGATTGGACACATAAAAAAGTTTTATATTGACAATACCTACAAATTAAGTTCAATAAACAAACGTTGATAATTGATTATTACCTCAAGAAAATTATGATTGGATACATAATGACTTTCTACCATACACTTCATCCCCCTTACTCTCACTGAGAGAGATTTTCTCATATGCTGCTCTAAACTATGTCTGTCAGTCTCTGTCATACACCAAAAGTTTAAAAAATAAAAACAAGTTATCCCAAAAGAAAAAGAACAAGGAATGATTCTACATTCAAAGACCAAGGTGTGATTTTAATGCTACCATTTATATAAGCCACATGATATCCAGATCCCCCAAGCCCTTCTTCCCATTTTCCAAACCGCAGACGCAAGAAAAAACCATTAAGTTGCGAGATTGAGTCATGAGCAGTAATCCATCTGATACAATCATACAAAGGACGTTCTGTTAATGTTAAGTAAAAATCACCAAGATCCAATTTTATTGTAAGTGAAAATGTATGCTCTATGATATAGTTTTGATGTAGTTTGGATTGTTTGAGGTTATTTCTAGTTTGATGCATTACACATGTACCATAAACCACATTTAACCAGTTTATTATACAAAATATCATAGCATAAATTAATTGGCTTGCATTACTTACTTCAGAATTTCGGTGCGGGACAATTGAAGCTTTTTCACTGCATCAAAGATTCCCTCTGGCACATGTGAAATCTTCTTTTCAGCCATTCTGAATGGAGATGTTATAGGTTTGTCTTTTAATTTGTTTTCCTTTGAAGTAGAACCACATGATTTCTTGCATGATGCACTGCATTCTATCTTGAAGGGTATGATATCATTTGATTTCCGCTTCAAATTAATATTCTGATCTGTTTCGTGATCGATTCCATCATGGATAGTACCACCAGATAAAATACAGTCAACTTCATCAGGCTGCGGTCTTGCACTCCCTTCATTGTTTGTCGGCATGATATGTTTGATGGCAACAAATCTCCTTGCAAACATTGAAGCCATTTGTTCTGAATTCGTGAATCCTGGCGATGAAAGGTTGTTGAACAAATAATTTGATTTATGATCATTATTTCCCTTATCTTCATTAAGACCAATGGAAATTTTTGTGTCATTAGCAGGTTGTTCTCCAGTTTCTTCAATTTTACAGTGGAAACTTCTCTCATTGAGGCGATCAGAAATAATCAACGGGGCCGTGGATTTTGAAGTAAATCGAGTTATCCACAGACTCCCTAGATTGTCTCTTCTGTGACAGATATTCTGTGCTTCCTTTCTCTCAGATGGTGCATTTGAATCTACATTATCAGTATTATTTGTATTTTGTCTGCTTGAAGATGAATTTGATGCCATTTCTTCCTTGTCCTTGCTAAGGCTCAAGTTTGAACAATTTTCATTCTCCACTGGGTTATTTTTGATACTTTCCTGACAATTAAAAAAATTTAAAGGTTCTATGATAGGCTGCGATGGACCAGCATCATATCTTGCCGTTGATGCTTCAAACTTATATGATTGAAAACGCTGTTCGGCAAGGCTATTGTTTGCTGCAAAACAGGTTATTGGAGTAGCATTTATTCCATGTACCATGTTACTTCGCTCTAAATCCTCATTACTTTCTTCTTCTTGATGAAGCATTCTTGTTCCTACATTCTTCAAACTTGGACGATACATCAACTGAAAAATGGATTTGAATCCTGTATTTTTTGGCACAGTATCTTGATTCATTTTGCATGAGATAAGTTTCTCGTCAGGCCGTGCATTACGATGATATAGATTTGCAAGGCTAAGAGGTAAAGTGTCTGAATTATGTTGAATTGGTTGTGAGAGGCCTTTCACCATGCTTGAAATCCAGTTTTTGAATGAGCTGTCCTGTTTAATGCAGGGTTTGGAACCAGAAGTTTCTTCTATGTTCTTTTTGACTCTTTTACTCCCAATTATCAACTGCTGTTGAATGCTACGCCTCTTTTTACCTGTGGAAAAAAATCCAGCACTGTTACGGCTTTCAACACTTGAATGGCTGTCATTATCCATTGGTAATCTTACATTTGCGTCTCCGTCCGATAAGGATTTTTCCTTGCCTTTGTCTTTTGTCATGCGAATTCTGCTACTACATGGAGGATGCGAAACCGAAAGAACCTTATCGCAAAGTAGTGTCATTTCATTGTCCTGAGATTCATTTTTAGTCTCATTAACAATAACTCCACATGTTACAGCACAAGCAGTTTCAGTTTCAACATTTCTTAAATCATTTTCGGCACCAGATTCCCGTTTTTCAAAGCAATTTCTGCTGGAGGATGTTAAATTCATTCCAGAAGCACCAGAGTCTTTATATTCAATTTTAGGCTCAACTGCAATATGTAAATCATCATCTGTTGTTCCAGCTTCCTTTTTTCCAGTATCTATGCCTTCATTGGAAGGTCTCCTTGGTGAAGTATTTCACTCCATGATAGTAGGTTTTGGTCCGTCTGATTGAATTAATATATTATAAGGTGGCCTTCGGCCAACCTGACCTGCACGAAAATCAGGACGCCAAATAGATTTTAAGGCATACACAACAGGAAGAACTGAATTTCTTTAATAAATTCAATAAATTACCTTTGAACATGAAGAGTATGTTTCAAATTTTGGAAACTGCGTATTTAAATAACAACCTATATTTCTTACATTGATAACAGTACATACCTGAAATAGCAGACAATTTATCAGTTTCAGTGCCGGCTTGTTCACCAGTGTTTTTCTCCCAATCTTTAGTTGGATTCCCATCTTGATCATCAGGCAAATTAGGTGCTCTTTCTGCAGTGTTTATAATCTCTTTGTTAGAACAACAACTCTGGTTCAAAAGAATAAATATACGAAAAACGTAAACAGAGAGAACACTGAATGTTTGATCATTGAGTTTGGCTAACTTTGCCTACACCTCCGACTGCAGTATTAGGTTTATCGTGTACACGGTCTAGATTACAACATTACCCCTGAACCGTACCCAACATTCTTCGTTACCACCAGATCCTGCCAGAGGAGAGTTCTGTTGGATTGAGGAAACGATTCCAAGAAAAAGTGACTGGTAGGAAGCTAAGAAAGTTCATAACCAATTAACCATACAACTAATTAGAATAACAGAATGTGTTTCTTTGTCATTCGGTTAGGCATGCGTTAGAAGATGTTACCATTACCTATATTACTTTCGTCGGCTTTATAATCGAGCTTGACATCTGAATCACTTATAGGATGCACAGAGGGAGCATCTGTTACAGCAGCATTACCGCTCTTGGCACACGCGATCGCTTTAGATTTCGCAGAAACATCATCTATAGGTTTACCAGTGGTAGAATTGCAACCAGTCACACTTTGTGGTGATGAAAGAATCATACAACAGCTTGGTCCAACATCCCGAAAAAGAGAACTATTTTTATTAGCAAAGCTTGAATCTGCATATTTAAGACTTAAACCTTTTTCTGGAGACCAAACTATTTCAGATAGAGGGTCATTGGCAGCTAATGTCATGTCAGCTCTGGAAGAAGCTGCATTTGCACCTGCACCAGACTCATTTTTCAAAATTTTCCAATCACAGTGGTTAGCATTATTCAGAAAGATTTTACTATCATCACTCTTTGGTTTTATTTTCTTGTTTTCTGCACTCATCTTCAGAAGGATAAACTCTTCACATAAAGGTCCTGAAATATATTATTCGAATTGAAATCAACTTTTATATTGCACTAATTAAAATAATGCTGAATGCAGGATATATATATAATATAACAATGTAAATGTTGAGGTAACTAATTTCTTAACAGTAACATTAAACCTAGTACCAAATTACTTGACTGAATTATGTGTTACTCAATAATCAGCTTTCTGAAATGCAAGGACACATTCATCTGTCACTAAAATCAAATAATTCAAATTGTTTCAATAAACCATTATTCTAACTTCTTTATGCAACATTCAAGAGTGATTCATACCATAAATAAAGTCGAATCGTTAGAGAACAAGCTTATGAATGAATTTAATCTCTAATAACTGACATGCTTCCTCATGACAAATCTTCATGCTGAAATTGAATTTAATCCAACAAAGTTGAATTGAAGCTCTGCAAGCAAGCAAGGACTCAAGTTCAACTCTTAAGTTTTGACTATTTGACCAAAAATGCTTTAATATAAAAAGCTTAGGTTATAAGGTGGAGGCACACGCTCCTTGATGATTAATTTCCGTGACATATTATTATTCTGTACAAGTTTAGACTATTAAATTATATTACTATTATGACCTCAAATAAAAAAATCAACAAATTCTAGATAACTATAATAATAATATTATATTATGTTAATACAAGTAGAGTACTATTAAAGCATGCATGTATGTCATTCGAAGTTACAAAAATAGAATCTAATAGATTAAATTTGTGGATAAGATAAAGTGGATCATATTGTTATATAATAATCTAATTGAGGAAAGCATATAGATATTAAGCAAAGTAAGAAGTGAAGAAAGAAACATACTCGTCGAATTTTGGTTTGATCCAGAAAACGATGAATGTTGTGAGAAAGCAGAAGATAGAAGAGAGTTGGAGGGAGGTTGCAAGTTGCAAAGAGCGAGTGAGTGAGTGTGCCAGATGTCATGTCATGACAGTTAATCAGAAGCTGCATTCCTTTTTCTACTACTGTACATCATGAGGTTTACCTTATGCCACGTGGATACATTCTATGCCACTCACTATTTAACGCTGATATTTTTTTTTTGAATAAATAAATTCATCCTTCAAATTGTCAAATAATTCCTCAATACTGCTAAATTGCAAACATAAAGCCATGTTAAATGAACATAGTCTCTCAGGCATTATCTCACGTCTAAACCACATCACCCGAAAATTATGGCAACTTGTGCTGTCGCATATTAAATAACTCGAGCGGCTACATGGTAAATAATGTTTATATCAAAAATTTAATATACAATATAGTCTTAAGTGATGTGACATTGATGTATGATGGCAAGATGATATATTCGTCATGTTATAGTATCATGATACAAATCAATAGAAAAACAATTTTAACTAATGTGTTACAATTTCATATATTCATATATGCATATTTTATAGATTACTTTTACCTATTCAACATTTCAAGAACTAATTTACTCTTTAATAAGTTTTTTACATATTGTACCAAAAAAAGAAATCATATATCTTACTTTATTAGTTACTTTATTAGTCTACGTAGAAGTCTCTTTATAGTAGTAGTAGTAGTAATAATAATAATAATAATAATAATAATAATAATAATAATAATAATAATAATAATAATAATAATAATAATAATAATAATAATAATAATAATAATAATAATAATAAGTGTTATATATGCAATTTATTTTATATATGTTTTTTATAAAGAAATATAAACGAATGTATTTGGGACACTTGTTAGTGATTCAAATATAAAAATATAATCATGAAAGTGTGTGAAAACTTGCGATTTTTTTAATAGGTGTAATTCAAATTATATTTTTTTCAATACAAAATTTACTCTTTTAATTTCTTAATAAGTGTTCTTAGGGCACCGATCTTGAATAGAAACTCGAGGGCTTGCTAACAATTTACTGTGATAAAATCCTCAAGGTGTTTATGACAAGTGTTTATTAAATGAATATTCTTATGTGTTTGCTTCCTCCTACTTAAAATCGAATTTTTAGGCGGTTTCCTCATAACCTCCTCCACTATCTCAGAGTGGAGGTTGTGATACTTCTCACTTACTCCACTCTCATCTAATTTGACTAAGTCTCATGAATTAGAGCTCAAGTTCACTCGTACTTCTCACTTACTCTACTCTCATCTAATTTGACTAAGTCTCATGAATTAGAGCTCAAGTTCACTCCTTTGGGTTGAGCTCAATCGAACCTGGTTTCTACCTTGGTATGAACTTTAGTAACTCAGTTCATAGACCAAAATAATTCATAACAGTCGATACACTTATTAACATCATACTTTTTATAATATCTATAGTTTATTTTAGTTTAGGTTAAATTAATTTCTTGTTCGGTATACTATTATCAAATTTTTTTATTTAGGTCCTATAGTTTTAAATTTTTAGGGAAATGAAGGGCATTGAAGATTTTTTTGCATGGGATCTTTGGCGGGCCAGCTCAAAGCTGTCCATTTTATAACACTATAACTCACTTCCTTTGAACCTATCCTTTCCTTTTTGGGATGTTAGTGATTATTTTTGTATTTATTTACAAACTTAATCTGTACCAAGTTACCAACACTACCTTGCTTCGAATGGAACTTGACTTGAATGGAGATTAGTCATAGAAAAAGTTGATGAATCCTTCACACCAACACCAACATAGTTATACTAAAATAAGAACTTCATCTATATTTCATGTACGATGGTCAATGTGTGGGACAATTACACAGGCATTTATTAGGTTGATGGCCAGAAAGTTTTAAACAAAGTTGAAGATATATCGATTATCGAGATGATTTGAGATACATGCGAGCCTGAATTTTTTTAATCTCTAGTTATAAGTTAGGTTGAGTGAGTGTGCCAGTATTTTTCTATCATTTGTCGGCTTCTACCCTCCTCACCTGGTTGGTTCATGGTTGTTTTCTCAGCACTCTAAGCAGTGTTTAGGTGGCAAAAGGAGGATAATTTTTTTAACTTGGAACAATATTTATCCTTTTTTTTTTAATTTTTTTTTTTAATCAATCCAATCCATAACAGAGACATTTGAACACATTATATACGTAGGCATCTAACAAGACCCTGCCACGGAAGAAAGAACATTAACATTTTTTTAACTGGACTTATATAGATCAACGAATTACATATTCAAAAGACTATAATGATTGATTTGGACTTTTAGGGATCATAATGATATTTTACAACTCCGGGAAATTATCCCCCTCTCTACGCCCTTCAGAAAAGGCATAGATTTGCAGCTTTGCATTCTAAAAAGCACAAAAGCGAGATGAATCCAATATGGTTGAAACTAATATAAAAAAAAAAATATTCATACCCACAAAATTAGCATTCAATAGCGATATATATGATGGTCTAAGTATAATTTATGATGAATCTTCTGAATGGTGATTAAGGGAACTTTCAACAGATGAGATCCTAGATCACTTATCTCCGTGCAAATCTGTGCCCTGCTCCCAACAACAACGCTCGTCCTACTGCACCACTGTGAATACCCAAAACCACAGCAACAGTCCCACCTAAGGCCACCCACTTCCAGTCCAGGCCATGACCATTTTGTGGGGTATTGCTGATGCCTTGCACCCTCTCTTCCAAACAAGACGCAGCCTCTGTGGAATGCAAGTTTCTATCAGAAGAAATCTTGGTTGTTTTACTTGCCATCACAGCACATCTCGACAAAGAGGCCTCTGTTTTGCTAGCATTCTGGTATGCTCTCATACCAGAGTGCAATTTCTTGACAGCTCCCCACATTCCATGGCGAACTCCTAACTTTGCAACATCTTTTGGAATCCCCATGTCTTCGTAATGCAAAAGGGTAACCTCGCATGCGGACAACTGACCATCTCCTTTGCGAGATTCCACTGCATCAATTTCCCACGCTCAAAAGTTGAAACACCATCATTAAATGGTTAACACTAACAAGCAAATAAAAATAAAATTTGATCAATTCTTACCAGGTTTGATTACCCAACTAGAAAAGTAGAGGTCTACACGTCTGGGCTTATCACGTTTTGGCAAACTTGGATGGGGCACCCCCTACAACATTGAAGATTAAGTAGTAAGAACTAATAAACCTTGTGTTTACACTGTATGATCAATATGTATTTCGTCTTATCTCAAAAAAATTGACAGCACAACATAAATATAGGTTTATAAAAATTTAGATTAGCTGCTACAAAAAGAAATATAAGAAATGGATTGCATCGACAAATAGAAAGCTCGTATTAACAAATTTTGCACATCATAAGTTATAATACCAGACAAGAATAATTTATGCTCAATTGTTTCTAGTGATAAACTGAAACGTTTGCTATTAGTGCCATCACATCAACAGGATTTTCTTTTCTAGTAACAGAAGAATGGAGACTAGCCATTGGGAAAGAAAAAGAAGGAAGATAAAATGCCACATAACAGAATTGCAATGAATTATGTCACACTTCATAGCCATACCTTTGTCACACAATAGTATGCATTTCCAGCCTGCCAAATCCTTCGAGCTATAATATATTCCCGATCACTACAGAAAAAGGGGAACTATAGACAGAAAGTGTAAGTGAACCATACCAGTATGCACTAAATATAACAGTTACTAATATATTTAGTCTAAATACCTTTTTAATCCAGTGAACGATTGTTGTCCCATTATGAGAGCATTCCTCCAACACTTTGCAGTGTGCAAGCATAGGATCCCATTTGGGACGAAAATCATCATCCCAGAAGAAATCCCTCACCAACTCAGGAGTTGCATCTTCAAATACAGTTTTACTACGGTAAACTGTAGGACCTGTCTGTTCAAAGATCCAAATATCAGACGCTGACATATTTTAGTCAAACTACAAAAAGAAATAATCATCAACATAGATTATGACTATGTAATAAGTCTTCTGGGTGACAAATATGGAAATATAAATAACTCATATAAATCAACTTTAAACTAGGAGGTAAAAGTGCTACAAATAGAAAGGATATCTGAAATAATCATTTATATGTAACATGTACATTTTTTGGCAGTTAATAGACAATATCCGCATGAGATGGAAATTGAACATCAGAATCTACCTCAGAATCATAACGCCAAGCTTTGTATTGCATATTTGGTGTAGATCTCTCCATAAAACTTTGCCAATCCATCACTCCATCCTTCCCTTCAAGAAGATGCAGAAGATGTTCCAGATCAGCCTGAGTAACACTATCCTGCTCTCTCTCGCCAGCCTTATCACTGGACCTAATGAATGCCCAATAACCAAGTTCCAAAATGAATAAAACGCTTCATTCTTCCACTAGCAATGCAGCATAATAAATCAAAAAGCCATCTAGGAACTACAAGTAAGCACTTAAATACAAACATCAATTCAATAATGTTTGTGTATTACGAAATTCATGATACAGTAAAAAAGCTGATGGTCATATTTAAGAAAATTAAATTATGCACACAGAAGAAATGTGATAAGACTTAATTAAAAGCCTAAACATAGAATCACAACGGGAGTAAATTAATAAGTAGATGCATCACATTAAACTACTACAAGATTATCAATGCTACAATCATACTCTAAACGGTAGCCAAATAGAAAATGATATGTGCAAGATATCCACTAAAATCTCCCTATCCTAAACCAAACAAAATTAGATGATAGTTTAGTCTAGACCAGTTCATAAATGTAGAAAACCAGTTCCTAAAAATGCTGAAAACTAAATCCAAAAGCAATCATCACATATAAATACTACAACACACACGAGTACATTATAACTAATTCAATATTTTGATTTCTCCTACTCCTATCCACACAATACCGTGTGTTACAGTTTCTCTTTTTGAGGATTTCGTATAGTAAACTATAATAACAACCTCTTAAATGAATCTAATCAGAGAACAACAAGTGGCAATAAACATTTCAAACCAAATTAATCAACATTATTGAAACCAGGTAAACATAAGGTAAATTTCAATAATTCAATAAATAAATAAAAACCTAATAATTTGAATTCAAAGCAAAATATGATGATAGTGAGGTACCGAAAAGTTGCGTCGGAAGAATTAGAGGCGGCGCTATCGGAATGCGAAGGCGGAGAAGGATCTTGTGCTTTAGCCTTGTTTTTGAAATTGGACCAATAGGTGCGGCAAATAGAGAAAGCGGAGAGAGCGGTGAAGGCTAACCAAAGACGGCGAGCGCCGAAACCGGGAGGAGCCGTCCATAGGAAGCGAAACTTGCTTCGAAGGCCGAGGAAGAGGAGTCCCGTCCACCGTGGCCGCCATGACCAGCCGATGACCAAGCCGATCATGACGGCGAGCCAAATCGGAACCGCACATAGCAAAATATCAACGAATGTTTCGGTTATCGAGGGTTTCTTCATAAACTCCACAAAATCGAACAAATAATCCTCCATTTTCCTAATAATAATTAAAATAAAAATTAAACTATCTACCTCTCTGTGTTTTCTTAATCTTCTTCTATCGCTTCGTCTCTTTTGTTGATGTGTGAGTAATAGAAATCGAAATCGAAGTGGAAATTGAAATTTGAAATGAAATTGAAATTGAAATTGAAATTCAGATGATGATGATGATGGAATTGGAAACCCCTTTGTACAGAACACAGCCAACAACGAGTTCCCCACCTTCCATCCTTCATCCAACGCAAAACAGCACGGGATAATAGATTTTTTTTTACAGTGAAATACGGAACACGTGGCGGAATATTTGCCGTCGATGTGCTTTTATTAATTATTAATGATTTGTTGAGTTTGGCAGCTAAGTCCACGATCTTATCTGATTATGTGTACATGTACATTGGTTGAAGAAACCGGATATAGTTTTTTTTTGTTTACAATTTCTTTTTTTGAAATTAGATAAATAATGCTATACATGGTTGTAAATTAACTTTGCATTGACATTTAATGATAATTCAATAAATGAGTTCTTTTAAAAAATCAACTACAAAGTAGAATCATATCACAATATTATGAATTTTTATTAAATATTATTCTGAATTAAATATAAACAAAAGAAATAATTAAAAAGTTAATGTATTGATCTTAATTTTTAATTAAATATATTATTTTTTTAACTATTAGTTTTGTTTATATTTCATTTCGAATGAAATACAACATAAAATTAATTTAGATATTAAGTAATTAAATTTAAGTTGTTGATGAATTACAACTAAAGATATATTGTTTTCAGAGATTCTAAATTTAAATATTGATTAAGACAATTTTTATCAAAATATTATTTTTCTTTTAACAGAACTACAAAATAAATATGAAAGCAAAAATGTGCATTACCAATAAATTCTTAAAATTATAATGTTAGTTTATTTTGAGAATGCTGATTGCAATACTTTAAAATGTTTGTTTTTGCGATTGAGGTATTAGTAGTGTATAGTCATAGTATTATATGTCCAAATTAATAAAAGATAATCCAATACACTATTGGTATGTATCCAACTGCGAGGTTTTTATAAGAGAAAAAAAACTTCTAAAAGAAAAAAGTCACCATGCTGCCTCATAAATCAAACATACATTTATTGGACTTGATCATTTTATTAATATGAAAAATGCTTTAGAAAAGGTGTAGATTAGATTGCCACCTAAAATTCGAATGAGAAAAATATCAACAATATATACGAAAACATTTATGTTTGATGGATGATACCTTACTCTAGAAATTTAAGAATATGAATATAATCACTTTCTGAAAATGTTGTTTGCCTTTTAATTCTTTAAATTTAAGAATATATTTTTTTAAAGTAATTCTTATTTTGAATACAATAAATATGTATTGTTACTGTAAAATAGTTTTACCATGCTGATCAATGGAAATTATCTATTTTATCATATGATGCCAATGTCGGATTACATAATTACTATTGGATTGATAATACATATCATTTTTTCTCTTTTATTTTTATTCATTTGTAAAAATAAAAGTGATATTGCTATTAATAAAAAATTTAATTGCAGTTCTGGTCTCCTATTTTAGCTGAATCACGAAAATAGTCCTCTAATTTTATTTGTCTCCAGTTTTGGTCATTAAACATACTTTTAGTCCAAAACTTGATGAAATGTCATTTTTTTAATGATGTTCAAAAAAAATATGATGTGAAAAACTCTATGTGGATTATTACATTTTATTATTTTTTCAAATTTATAAGACACATTTTCTATTTTTAAAAACACATTTACTATTTTGTTACATCATTTAATTAAAAAAATATAAAAAAAATGACACAATCCTATTGTAATCCCTAATTCCATCTTCTTCTTCTTCTTCTCTTCTATGAAGAGCGGTGTTTCTCCTTCAGCCTCCATCGTTGAATCTCAACCATCTCCTCCTCTTGCTTCCTTTGATTTTCCCGCCACCGCTCATGCAGTCACTCCATCATCGGTTTCTAAGAGTCCATCAGAAGCACCAATGCCACAGAATTAGGGTTTGGTTTGCATTTGACTTCTCAAGTCCTCACGTTTCTGAACTCATATTCTTCAGTTCTCACGTGATTAGAGATTAGGGATTAGAATAACGGTCTTTTTTATGTTTTTTGTAATTAAATGATGTAACAAAATAAGAAATGTGTTTTTAAAAATACAAAATGTGTTTTACAAATTTGGAATAACAATAAAATGTAATTAATCCATATGTAGTCTATTACATCTTTTTTTTGACACATCATTAAAAAAATGACATTTCATCAAATTTTGGACAAAAATGCTATTTGGAAATCAAAATTGAAGACAAATAAAATGAGATGACTATTTTCGTGATTCAGCTAAAATAGGGGATCAAAACTGCAATTAAAGAAGAAAAAAATTGATATATTTACAAAGCTCGTTAAATGAAAATTTCAAGGGCGTGTTTTATGTTTCTTCATAAGATGCAAAAGTTGACAGTGAGTGCAAGAAAATCTCTGTTCCCCCCTTTATGAGTCAATTTTCAAACTTCTTTGAGAATATATACTAGTGAGAGTGCTTTACGGCATTGCAAAGTTGTCAATAAAAGAAAATACATGAGAATATATGCAACTATACATGTTGAGAAGAGATTCCAGTGGGCTTAACTTTATCTTTGTGTTGGTGATGACATACTCAATATGTCTATCTTCTCTTTTGACCCCTCTAAAATTCGAATAAAAGTGAATGGTGAAAATGATGTACATATTATACATCACTTTATATTTTCTCTCCATTTACCAAAAATATTAGAACACCACTTTACATCATTTTATTTTTTTAGTATCAGATTACAATTGATTTTATTTTATTTTATTTTGTATATTGATCTATATATGAGTAAAATATTGTACTTCAAAATGACTTAAAAGAAGCATTGAATAACCTCTTAAAAAAGGAAGTCAGATTTTCATATATGAACACAGTTAATGTCATTCAGGGAAAAAACCATATCAAAAATAGTTTTTTATCTTAATCTTTTGACAAAGGTATACAATAAACGTTACTATCAGAGACTTTAGAGTCACCTCCCATGTGACTAGAGTTCCTGCAACTGTTTATCATAAATCTCATGCCCTTCAATAAAAAGTTAATCCAAATTATCAATTAACATGACTCATTCAAGTTAATATATACAACTTTAATGTTATTAACATATCCATGAAATAAAACATATTTTTCTGTCCATAAGTTATAGCTCCATAAATTATAACACAAATGTCGATATTGTTAGATTTGCCGCATTATTCCAAATTCAAATCATAAATCTCACATAATTAATTATCATCTCTTTTAGGGAAAAAAAAACATATTTTTCTATTACTGATTAATGGGCTAAGAGTAAGGCATTATTAATTGTTATGATGACAGTCATAGGGTTGAAAAAATATAAAGAGAAACTCAAAGCTTCATTTTGATGGTTATTTGGTTTGGTACTTCAAAAGAACCCCCTCTTCTTGTCTCATGCAATGCAATGCAACTAATAAAGTGATAGGTCCAAAACTTATATTCTTTGCAACTTATCACAAGCAAAGCCAATTAACAAAAGTTAAACTTCGATTAAAAATTGATAAACCATATAACTTTGTTCACATCAACGCGGTTTTGCTTTTTAGTCAATTTTTTCACACCAACAACTCTGTTTTCAACAAATCTGATGAAAATAGGTAAAAAAATAGGCGACTGTAGCACGGACGAAGACGTGTCTCGATGTTCCACAAATATTGGTGTTGAACACTCACAGATGACATGAATCAAATTAATTTGATGTTCTTATATATATATGGATATATATTATATACTAAAGGATTGAACAGCAAAAACAAAAAGGCAATGCTGGCTATACTTGAAAGTTGAAACACATAAAAAGAACTTACAGAGAATTCTCTTATGCATGGTGATTGAAATGAGGTAAAACAAATTGCAGGATATTCAGAAACTCTTGAGAGTAGTCATACAATGTTCATAATAAAGCTAAAATAGTCTTCTTCAACAATCAACAAGTTTCAACACCTGGAGTTTTACTATTTTAGTATCGATCTGCTACAACTTTTAAGAAATTGAAATAGGAACACTACACACAAAACTTACATAAAAAAACCAATAGAGAATAACTCTTACCTTGTTGTTGAGCATTGACATCTAGAGTTGGGAGGAATGAAGCCTGGTCCGAAATCATTCATTGGTAGTTTAATTTAATTGCTTCAGAAGAATGGTCTCGAACCAGACAACATTCCCCTCAACTATTTCATAAGTACTTGTAGTTGTATTTGTGTTGGTTGTTATGAGAAAATTGGGAGAGAAGGAATCGATTTTGATTTGGCCATGCAATGTTTTTCTTATGGGCCCTAATTATCCCTTATATACGTGAAGGTGGGAACGTGTGTGTAGGAAAACGTAGGTGGCATTCCACTACCTATGCTTTATGCTTCCCCATTCTATATCAACCTTACAAACAATTTTGCAAGTGTCTATTTCACCCATTAATTAGTATAATTAATAACTTGTGAAAACAAATTTTAGTATTGTTAATTAATTCTCTAAACTCAAACTGAACACAAATTAATTATGGTCTTTGGAAAAATGAAAAGAAAAGACAATTCATAGTGTAAATAGGGTCCATATGCCTCATTCATGGCAAATGGTTTCAAATCAAGAAAAGATTGGTGCATTAGTGATGCAAAAGTAAAACCCTTTTTGTAGCATAAATTAAAAAGACTTACAAAGCTTCCTTTAAGTCTACCTTGACCAATGTTACCAAACATGGCCACAATTCCAAACACAAACGCGGCATTGCTTATTCCCTTTTGCCTAATTGCTCCATGAATTGATGAGAAACATTTTGATTAGGCCAATTAAACATATATTTAGTGTAAATTATTTAAGACTACAATGTCATAATTAATTCCTTTTTATTGGGGTAACTTATTTTATTGTTGAGAAAAACACGATGCAGTTTATTGCTTATAGTATATTGGTGTTGTCAAAGGGACTTATAGATGAATAAAAGTGTGTATTTAAAGTAGTTCTCTTTTGCTTGCCACTTTAAAAAGATGCATTTGATAAGAGTGTTCGTTGATTCTAAAGTAAAAATATATAATGATTTCATCAAAATCTGTTTGACATGTGCAAGAAGCATCCCTTCATCACAAGTAAAAATCAGTTTGGTTAAGTTACCATAATGTTAAGCTTAAAACAAGAGAAAACGAAGGGAAACAGAAAAATAGAGTTTTATAAATTTTTATATCCAAATCAAATTCTCTTTCATTTACATGCCTCTTTTTTACCTTAAATAATTGTAAACCGTGCTATCCGTTTTCACTTTTCAAATCTTGGACTAAAAAAAAATCATCTAGTCCTATAAAATATTCATCATCAGCAGTTAACTACAACTTGATGGATTGATTTTTAGAGTTCAACACCGATATGCATATGGTGCAAATAATCTCAATTGAATTCAATGCTTGAGATACTGATTTTTCATTCATTAAATATTTTGTTGGTTACATCATTTTTCTTTTTTAGTTATACTAAAATAAACTATGTGAATTCAGTTCACATAAATTTAGTTTACTAAATTTACTACATACGCAAACAAAATAGACTATATAAATTCAATTCACCTAAACTTAGTTTACTACATACGTAAACATGAACTAAATTTATATAAATAATCTATTGTGATGTAATTGTAAAAAAAACAAGGATGTGACTCTCTAGTTGAACCCAATTAGAGGATCAATATGCTACAACTAAAAAAAAATTTTCATAAAAAAAAATTAAATGAAACAACCTTGATTTATATATAATGACAAAAAAAACGTGTTTATTATTATAAAATTAGTTAAATGTGTAACACAAAA
>JBBPBQ010020322.1:944926-971844 GCA_037974755.1 Cicer yamashitae | reverse complement strand
AAAAAAAAAAAAAAAAAAAAAAAAAGAGTATTCCATAATGAAGTGGTTGAGAAGTTAGAGTGTGAGAGGAAACAAATGAAGAGAGGCGATGTTCCATTTCATTCCGTTATAACTATCAAAAACGGTTACACAGAGAAAGGACACGCGTCATTTGTTGATTGGTTAACAGTCACTTTAAAAGCATCCCCGTAGCTTCCATTTCTTGTTGTAGAAGCTTCGGAATTTTGAGAGTGTAGTAGCAAAAAGCGAAAATTCCCGCTCAGAGAAAAAAAGAAGAAGAAGAAGAAGAAGAAGGAAAAAAAGAATGGAAGCGATAGTAACTAGTGAGATGAAGAACGTCAAGATCAATGGCGAGGTGGAGAAAGTAACGAAGATTTTTCGTATTCAAGTTTCCAAGACCAAAAAACCCCTCTTCTTCTACCTCAACCTCGCTAAGGTATTCATTAATGGTGTCGATTATTATTCTTCTCGTTCTAATCTGGTTTTCGATTTTTACTCAATCGTTTTTCTTGATTTTGTTTTTTCATTTCTTGTTATTGATTTTGCATTTCTTTTCTGATGCAGAAACACATAAAGATGGGCAATGACGTTGAGCTCTGTGCATTGGGATTAGGTATAATTTTCTTTAATCCTTTTATTTTCACTTTATAGTTAGATTCTGAAATTCTGAATCTGTAGCATAGGAAATTCAACATTGAACAAAAAGTGTGAGAAATTATTATGGTGTAGCACTAAGGATGTTAGTTCTTGATAATTACGTAACTGGGAAGTAGAAAAGTTTGGAATAAAAAATCAATTTATAAACGCATGATGAGAATGTGGAAATCAAATTACATACATATGATTGCATAAATGAAAATTGTTTCAGTCAAAACTGTATGTATATATTAGTGTTGTGCGTTCTTTAAATTTTTTATGTGATTTGAGTTTCTTGAATTTAGAATAAACTAATGTTTCAGCGTAGGAAATTGGAAATAGTAAAGGCTTTTTCTTTTGTTTTTCTGATAACTTTCTTTTTGGATTAAATCCCAGCTATTCCAACTATAATCATCATTGCTGAAATTCTGAAAAACAATGGATGGGCAATTGAGAAAAGTAAGATAATTTCTCTCCTTGGAAAAGTTTCCAAAAAATAAGGTGTTTTTTTTGCAATTGGTTTTCATGTGGCCGTGTTTGTCACAGGTATAATGACATCCACTATTGAAGCTAAGGAAGAAAAAGAAGGTCGAGGGGCTCCAAAGGCTAAGGTTCTTCTTCGTCTTGCATTTTTCTTTGATCTGGATTATTATGATCACTTAATTTTTCAGTTTGCTATCTAGTTATATATGGATGATAACTATAATAACATGTCATTATTTCATACTGTTTTGTGCAGCTTGATATTCTGCTGGGAAATGCCAAGAGTGTTGACCAAAGTACTGGTTCCGCAACAGAGTAGTAGAACTAATAGGGGATGATGTGAAACACTACTGCTTGTAGTATGTGTAACTGAATTTACTGTGTAGATAGATATATGTTGGTGTTCTTTCATTCCTTAGTTTTTTTGTGTCTCCGGAGGGAATATACAGTGCTTATGATAGCCCTTCCGAAGACAGTTTTTGGCACAGAGCTAGTGAAATATTAGTCTTTGTAAACAAAGTATTCTTGAATAGATGTATTAAATTTACACGGTTCATATTAGTGTAAAAATATTGTCAAGAGTTAATGAGTCTTGCAATTTGGCAACTCTGAGCACTTAAGTCTAGTAATTTCATACTTGAATGTTAGATCTTGTGGATGTCTCTCAGCATAAAAAATATCAAACCGAATGTTAAAAAACTTGAATGTTAGCTTGTGGATGTATCTCTGCATAAACAATATCTAGAAGAATGTTTAAAAATTAGTTGTTTTAAAAGCGGCTAGCAAACAAAAATAAATATTGATTTTCCACTGTTGGTCTAGTTCAGACTTGGAAACCAAATGCACGTGAACGTACTTGTAACGAGGGAAAGCAATTCAGAGGTGTTAATGTGGTTATCTGTCTGAATGGTAAGGGGCAACCTACCGAGAAGATAAATTAAAAGCCACAAGGGGGTATGGAATACAAAACTCATCCCCAAGCAGTGTGTTCGTGATAAAAGAAAGTTTCAAATTAAAAACAACTACATGACTATCTAAAGATATAAACCTTGTTTAGGCAAGTTATCATTAACTTGGGTCGCTTCCCTAAGGACATGGTTGATGTGAAAACTCTCCATTTACTGATCAAAGTTAATCCTTACAATGGTTATCCTGAACAAGAAACCCTTACAATTTTGTAAATCTTCTACTAAAAAACTGCACATTTTTTACTAAGGTGTCAGGAGTAGGAGTGGTAATGCTATCTAATTTGGAGGAGACCAAAAAGGATGGTGGGATAGGTAGATTGGTAGGACAACGTTTTGTCTTTTAAGTGGTGGGAGTGGTACTTGCAAACACTATGACACTCAGAGTTGTTAGCTTATTACTTGCACTTAAAGTAATTTGTAAAACTACATAATAGAATGATGAAAAGACTTATTCATTTCATAGGTTGTAAGTCAATTTATACATAAATCAATCTAACCAACTAGCACATATGCTAACTGAATTTTAACCAACTAACTAACTGATTGGTTAATCAAGTTGGTTACAACACCTATTTATTACATTATTTGAATTACAAGTCATCTAATAAGGGTGTTACAAAGTTTGGTCAGAAAAAAGGTCACGTTTTGGCCCAAATAGCCAAATCGGTAAAACATATTTGTCTCTAAAAAAATTCTCAACTTTTTAGTCTATACATTTTTTTTATCCACTTTTAATTTCTATTTTAAAAAGTTTTTTTAAAAAAAAAAAATGATATTTTTAGTCCCTAAAAAAGTATCTATAAAATCAAAATAGAGACTAGAAGTGAATAATTTTTTTAGAAACTAAACATAAAATGTCTAATCTTGTAGGGGTTAAAAATATATTTAATTCAAAAAAATTTCACCCTAATTTTATTATATTAAAAAAAATTTAAAACACTCACTGATTAAGAGACATGCATTATTAGGCTACTTGCATACACCGTGATGACACTCAAATCAGTACATGAGGAAGTGGAAGTAGAGGTCTATGATAAATATTGTGTACCTTGACTATGTATAAATCAAAGTATTTATAATGGTGTTAGATCTTCACTACTAATGTAATCTTTGACGGATGATGCTCCACAATCCCTGCCTCCTGTCTCGTTCTGCACTACTAAGGTATATTCTCAAAGATGTTGAAGCATAGAGTATTGGGCTTTCAGATACTGTTTCTAACTAGTTGGGCTGTGGCCCGATCCGAAACACTTTCCTTAAAAACAGAAGCATTTTTAGTGCACCAAATTTGATCAAGGACAACAACAAAAGTGATCTTCCACACTACTTAGTTGTTGTTGCAATTGTTAAGGTTATAGGCTAGTTAAGAGTTAACATTAATTATTATAAAATAATTCATCATTATTAATTACTTACTAAACGTGTTCGTCTATCCTTTATTTTATTTTATTTGTTGCATTCCTTAAAAAAATTTGTATTCCTTAAAAATTGCTTGACATGTTAGCAAACAGAAAATAATGGGATTCACACGATGATATAAGTGATACTAGTTGCGTAAGCAAGACTAAGGGCTAACAAAAAGCAATAGTTGTGAGAAGGAGGTGTGTTCGCTTACACACGGTAAACCATGAATCCAATGAGAATGAGAATGGATCCACTATCACTTCTTCGTGATTTCACGATGCGAGGTGAATTAGACAAAATCGTTCGTATTAACGGCGATTTCCGTTTCGGCGACGAATACACCTTCCCTTCCTCTCTCGAAACCGCTTACCGCTCCACCAAAGGTAACCGCTACACACTCGAAACCCTAGTTCACTACATCAAAAACCACCACCTCAAACACACTGAGTATTTCCAAAACACCTTAGCTTTAAGCATTCCTTCCGTCACTCTCCCTGATCGGAAACCTATCCTGAATTATCTTCAAGGAATTATCTCCACCACTGATTCTATCGAATATCTCCCTGAAGAACCTTCCCTCGAAGATCCTTCCTCTCTCCACAATCAGCAACAGCAACAATCATCTCTAATTCCACAATCAAACGAAGCAGTCGTTGTTGAAGATCCACCGTTGGATTTTATTTCCATGATCAGAACCGTTGAAAAGCCTCTCAAGGATCGAGAATCGTTACTCGAGTGTAAGAATCGGGATTTCTACGGCGTACTTGTTGCTGCCACGAAACGCGAGGAAGAGCGGCAGAGGATGGAATCTCATCAGAGGAAAGACGGTTTAGTTGCTAAGAGTCGAATTATGGGTGGTTCTGATGATTTTGGTGATGAATTGGGATATGATGCAACTCCTAAACCTAAAATGCATCTTAAAATTGGGGAAGGTGTTCCTATTATTTTGGTTCCTAGTGCTTTTCAGACTTTGATTACTATTTATAATGTTAAGGAGTTTTTGGAGGATGGTGTTTATATACCTACTGATGTTAAGGTTAAGCAGATGAAAGGTGCTAGGCCTGATTGTGTTACTGTTCAGAAGAAGCTTAGTAGGGATAGAGTTGTTACTGCTTATGAAGTTAGGGATAAGCCCTCTGCCCTTAAACCCGAGGATTGGGATCGTGTTGTTGCGGTTTTCGTCTTGGGAAAGGATTGGCAGTTCAAGGATTGGCCTTTTAAAGATCATGTTGAAATTTTCAATAAAAGTCGGTTATTTTTTTGTTTTCGTTTCAATTGTTTTTTAAAGTATCTAAATTACCAATCTCTTAGCTTATTGTAATGTACTCACCCTTTTTTCAAATTGTTGCAGTTACTGGATTTTTTATGCGTTTCGAAGATGATAGTATTGAGTCAGCAAAGCATGTGAAGCAGTGGAATGTAAAGATTATCTCGGTGGGTTGCACTTACTTGTTCCTTGCCTTACATTTTTTTTAGTGCTTGTTTGTTTAAACTACTGCTACGATGTCTTCCTATTTTTTTTCATCTGTTTACTTGCACTGCACTCTAACCACACTTTTCTATCTTGATGGCAGATTAGTAAGAACAAGCGGCATCAAGACCGGGCTGCAGCGTTGGAGGTGTGGGACAGACTAGAAGAATTTGTGCGCTCGCGATCACATTCTTGATTTGTACTGTGTTTAGAGATCACTGTATGTAATTTTAATTTTGAGCTCCCTGTATCCAAATATTACAATTTTTGGTGTCTTGTGATGTTCTGTCAGATGATATGAATTCAGTAGTTCCAACTTCTAATAATATAGTATTTGTTAAATTAGGATTCTCCCTTCTTTACTATAGTAGATGCACTTATTATTCATTGGTTTAGCTTGCTATTGCCTCTGCAGAGGGTTCCCATAATTGAAGCCTTTGTTTTATGGAAGGTCAAATGCTCTTACCTTGATTAAGCAATTACTTGATTGTAGGACCTGTTACTTTGGCTTGATTTTGTCATTGGCAACTGTTGGGACGATTAATCATTAATGTACAGATGAGATTTTGGGCCTGTTTGTTTTAGATTTTTAAAAAAGTGACTTTCATTTTATATTCTAAAAGTGATTTTTATGAAAACTTACTGAAAAATAATAGAAGTTGTTTAGATTCATTTGTTACCGATTAAAAAAATAACTGACATTCAATAACTTAGATATTCATTATTAAAGATTCATATATGATAGAAATAATGTTTTTTTAAAAAAGGTATCTCTCAAAAATGATTTTTATAAGAGCTTCTCAAAATAGCTTTTCATTTTAATCATTTTTTAAAATTTCATTATCCAAAAAACGTAATAAATAAATAATATATTTAAAATGATATTTTATGATTAACTATTTAAACCAATTTTTCATTTGAAGTTTTATTTTTAAAATTCTTTTTCAAAAAAGTTCCAAAAAACGTAACAAAGAAGATGTTTTCATTCCTGTCCGTGCCAAAGAAGATAGTTTAGTACCAACAAATATTCCGAAAATGGTGTATTCCTCCTGATTAGTGGTTTCTTAGCCAGTCTTCTGCCGCATAATCTTTATTTTGTTAGAAAAATATCAATGACAGAGAGATTTGGCAGTTGCTTTTGTTTCTGATATGTTACACTCAGTTACATTGATCAGTTTAACTTTCAAGTGATAGTTGACTCATTACTGACTTTCATAGTGCTGCAAAGTACTGCACTGCCTTTTTTTTTTGCTTTCTAGGGTTGGAATTCAGTTATTTCCTTGTTTATAAAGACCATGATGACACGCCACAAATTTCAATCCATGTTTTATTGATAAAGGAGAGAATAAATCCTTCTCATAATACAAAATTACATAACCCAATAGAGGTCACAAAATGAATACATTGAACCCTTCAGCACAAGGGATACCTTGACAATATATGATTAAACAACAACAATCAGAAATAACAAGCAAAAAAACAATAGAATTTCAAATGGGAAGCCAACTGATTAATGAATCAGTATGTTCAGAAAACTGATGCATATGTTGCTGCCAAAATAAGGAACAGAGGAATCGACAGCTTGATTGAATTTCCACTGGATGATCCATCACCGGCTGTGGGAGTGGATTTGGATCCGGTTCCTGCAAGTGAATGTCAACTTAGATGATTAAGATGGACAAGGGTCAAACAGAATAATGATGCTGTGAAACATCAACTAAAATACTTCATCAATGTGTTAGTAGTAGTACCTGATGGAACAGAATTTGGAGACTCTGCTTCTGTTCCTGTTGGTGAGTTTGCTGGTGAAGCAGCTGAGTTTGCTGGTGAAGACGCTGTTGACAAAAACATTTGTAAGTTAGCTGTAGTATATGATTTAAGAATGGGGGGTATGCTTATGATAGTGAACGTATAGGTTCTCTTACGATTTCAATTCATTGTCTCTATATAGTATGATGGTAGATATTTGACTGGGTAATTTTTTTGTCAACCCAATCAAATATGAAATTTTGTTCACTTACATTTGTTACACTGACTGGTGGGTGGGGTTTGCACCTTGCAAGCACCAGGCAAGGCCAGAGCCTGAGTCTGATTGATGTTGATTCCCAGGGACGATCCGCCCCCGCCGAGAACCTGACACAGGCATTGTGGGGTTGATCTCACAACACTGGAGAGCTGTGAGCAGCATCCTGAAGACGGGGTTGAGGAATTCCCTGTGATATAGTTAAGACAAGGTGACAGGGTGATTAACACATTTGTACAACTCGATTGCGCTGTAGCTCCTGCGCACAGCATTGCCATTATGACAAAAACCAAACTCATCATTTTTCTGTGTGCCATTTGAATTGTTTTATGCAATTGTGTTGGAAACCTTTGTCACTTTCTTCTCTCTTTATTTTTTATGTTAAAAACCTTTGTATACTATGAAGACAGTGATGGTTTTGGAAGAACGAGGTCTGGGCTTTTGTAGAGCAAGGAGGGAAGAAGCTGACGATATTAAGTTGATGTTGGTGAACAACTCCTCCTACTATCCAACGGGATTTATTTGGTATTTAGTGGCAGTCTTTATATGGTAAAGTGTTCAAACTTGGATTATGGGACCCTTGTTATATATGCTTGAGTGGAAAATAACAAAGACAGGTCGTTAAACAGGTTACCAACTTTTGGCATCTGAGGCTGAGGGATTTCTATTATCTGTTTATGACGATAGCTTTATTGGGTTCAATGCATCATACTTTGAAAACATTGACTTGAGAAGAAAAGAACCACGTGTAACATTTTTACAAGCAGGGGAAACTGGATAAATGAACACGCCATTTTCTTCTGATCTATATTTTAACTACTAGAAATTTGTATATGGTTAACAATTTGAAACTCAATACAAAAGGCACGGTGAGCAATTGTGTAAATTTTTTTTTCAACTTCTATCAGATATTTAACTAGCCGAATTTCACAGAACTTCAACCACTCAAAAAAGAATAAATTCCATCTAAATAAAAATAAAAATAAACTTTTTTAAAAAGATATTTAATACAACCAACATAGACAAGGAAATTTTCCACCCAAGTAGATTGATACAAAAAAACAAGAGTAATGTATCCTTTGTGCCAAGTCCTCTTGTCACGCTTGGTATTTGGGGGATTGTGTCATCTGGTTCATGTGTAAATATTTTTAAATAAGTTTAATGTAGAACTCAATAATTATTTTAACCTACCGTACAATATTTTTTTAATCACTTTTAGTTAAATTGAAATTTAATAATAAAATAAATTTTGATTCAAGGCTCTAAACATCTATTCTTTTATTAAATTTACGTTAAAAAATAACACCCTCTAACTAATGTAATAAATTGTATGTGATAACTTGGTAAAGCCAAATAGTTACTTAAAAAAAGCTAAGAAGGGGCCTGGAAGGAAGTCAATTGGGAAGAGCAACTAACATAATAAAGAATAATTTGATTTGACAATTAACAACTAGTTAATGTTCAAATAAGCCAATAATTTTGGGACAACATAACAAGGTAAGATGTTTCATTTTTCATGTGTCAAATGTGGAGCATAAACTACTCTGTTAAAATGGGAGCTCTATAGGGGTCACAACAAATCTATCAAAATGCCAATGTTACATTTCTCAAAATCTTCATATCAGGTAGGTTAGTTAAGGTAGTTGTGCTTTTAAACCAACTTTGAAGCCACCTATTATTATTTTCCCTCCACTTGTCTTCTTGATTCTCTCTATCTATAAAATTCCTTTTCTCATTCATTCCCAACCATCAAACTCACAAACTCAGTTTTCTTCTTTACTCTCGAACACCACAAATTCTCTCCACTACTCAAATTTCCTAGCAGACCAACAAGCCAAAACTCTGTAACATGGAGCATTTTGTGTCTCTATGCTGCCTAACTGTGGTATTAGCCATGGCTGCACCAGCCTACGGCCAGATCACGACGCCGTGTAACATATCAATGGTAACTAGTTCCATCAGCCCTTGCATGAGTTTCCTCACAAATAGCAGTGGCAATGGCACCTCACCAACTGCTGATTGCTGCAATTCAATCAAGTCCCTCACAAGTGGGAGCAAGGATTGTTTGTGTCTTGTTGTCACTGGCAATGTTCCTTTTACATTACCAATCAACAGAACCTTAGCTATCTCTCTTCCTCGTGCTTGTAACTTGCCTGGTGTTCCACTTCAATGCAAAAGTACTGTTTAATTTCCTCAATCTTTTCTAAAGAACAAAAATAAAAATTGTTTATAATAATTTCAATCTATTTATAACATTTGTAACATGTGTTGTTTTCTGCAGCCTCAGGTTCACCACTTCCTGCTCCAGGTAAATCGCGATACATCTGATATGCCTGAAAATTACAAATCTTTTTCGATTTTACTAGTCTTTTGAGTGATTTTGATTTATATTGGCAGGACCAGCGTCTCTCGGGCCATCTCTTTCCCCTGCATCTACCCCGTCTGCTCCATCTCTTAGCCCTCAAGGTACTTATTACTTATAGACTATAAGTCAAGGTTCTAAATTGCGGTCGAGATGGAGTTACAAAGGCCACTATAACCTTTACATTGTAGCTGCAATTTAAAATGTTTGTAGTCTAACAAAAAATGCTCAATTTTGCATACATAATACTAGTTGTTTACTAGTAGGTTTTCAAGTTTGATACTAATTTCACCTTGTTTTTGTTTGAACAGCTTCTTCTATACTCCCCACGCCAGTTACACCTTCTCTGCCACCACAGCCTGAGACAGCCACTCCATCAGTGAATGCTGATTCTCCGTCCCCAACATCGGAAAGGGGCCGCTCTGATCTGACTCCATCATCTGCTGGCTCACCAACTTACAGTCTCCTACCATCTGTTGTGATCATTCTCTTTGGATTTGCTGCTTTTAAACACTACTAGCTTGCTTTGTTTGACATCAATAGTTTGTTCTAGCAATATGTGTGGGGTGGTATTCATCAAATCCAAACACATTTATATTGTTATTATGTAATATATGTGTAAGCGCTTGCATTGAAAATTAGTAATGTTGTTTTATTCAGTCACAACAAGTTTATTGAGTCAACCAAAATAATTTAAGTAAACTAATATATTAAATATTGGCATGTACCAGTAACTCAATGTGAATTCACCAAAAAAATATGAACCTCGATGTTAGCCTCATTTTACACATTAATAAAATTCAAGTTGAAAAAAAACAAAATCCAAGATGCACAAGTTTCACTCATTAAAATACACGCGCGCAATTTATTAACAACTAGAGTTAGTTAGTTTAAGTATTAGTCATATAATCTTCATGGAGATAAGAAGGGCAATTCTGACAATTCACTTTGAATAGTTTGTTTATTTCCCGCCAAATTCGTAACGGTTTCATTCTGCGTGCGGCATGGGAAACTTCTTCTTCTTCTTCTTCTTCCTCGGCATGCTGAGTCTGAGCGTCTTTGAAGTTGCAGAAGCGGCGCCGCCTCCGCCTTCGTCGTCAAGGGGAGGGTGCACCGACCAGCTAATGCTATTCTCTCCGTGTCTTCCTTATGTATCGTCTTCTCCAAACAACCTAACGGAAACTGCTTCGACCAAATGCTGCGAAGCTTTCTCATCGTCGTTCGCACCAAATTCTCTCTGTTTCTGCTATCTCCTCCGCGATCCTAACATCCTTGGATTCCCTCTCAACTCCACAAGGCTCCTCTCACTCTCCTCCCTCTGTCTCTCCCCTCCACCAACAAACTCATCTCTCAATTTTCTTTGCGCAGGTTCTTTCTTCATTCTTTCTTTTCTTTTAAAAAATTCTTTGAAATTGAATAGAGACATTAATTAATTGTGTTGAAATTGAATTGTTGTTTTGGTTTGATTGACATCACAGAATCACCGGCTCTTCCTCCTCTCGGCAGCGCAGATTTTCTAAGGACTCCCGGCACTACTTCCGGAAACGGTGCTTTATTTATTTTATTCTTTTTTATTTTTATTTTTTTCATGAAATTAATAAATTTTGATTGAAGAGACTGTGTTCGATTCAAGGTAGAAAACACTTTAACACTCGATGAACACTTAAAAATTGAACTTACATTTGTGAAGATATAATACGAAGATGTGTCTTTTCATCACTAAATTAAATTATTGAAGTTATGCTTTGTTCATTTTGTGTTTATTTTTATTTTGTTAAATATTATCATAATCAAGAATTAATCAGTATAATTTTTTTTTTTCTTTTAAAAATTTCTCTTTATAATTCGAATCTACTTGTATATATAAGATTTATCTTTTCATCACTAGGTATTGAAGTTGTGATTTATTTATTATCTGCTCTCTACTATTATTTTGTTAAATATTATCATAATCAAGAATTAATCACCATAATTCGATTTTTGACCGGATAAGCACCATAATTAGTTATGAGTGAGCTTACATATTTCTTATGGCAGAATTAGAGGGCTTATATAGAATCAAATGATTTTGGTACATTTGTTTTTTTAATCAAAAAGGTATTTGTAAACTTTTGTGTTTTAAGAAGTATTGTAAATGAGGATTATGCTAATTTTATATTATTTTTTTGAAAAGATATTTATATTCACTAATAACGAACTTAAAATTATTTTAAAGGTTATCTAGTTGGAGTGTCGAACCTTTCATGTAAAATTAAAATGATAGAATTTTTATTTTTGAAACTTTTTTCATCATATTTTTCAACATTTTAGAAACCTTAAACTTATGAAAACATGTATTAATTTTAATTTTAATATTTGAGTTATTTTTACTTAAGAAGGTAAAAAAATTTGAAAGTAAATAATTGTCTAAATATCTAAAAACAACACAAATGTCAAAAAATAATGTCTCTTCGTTAACTAACATTTTATCTTATATTGATGATAATAATTCAATTTAAATTTTTTTTATCAAAGTAAAATGGATATACGTCGTAAAAAATGAAAACAAAATACTTTCCTAAAGTAAATGAATATACATTTCAATATGTATACTTCATATTATCATTTTCAATATATTTAGTTCCTACAATATTTTCTAAAAATTGTTATATAACTCATTTAACTATTAGTGTAAAGTTAGTAAAAAAAAAAATAACTATCAGTGTAAAGAACAACTGTGGTTTTTCAACGATACCTTAGAAATCCTCTAATTATTAACATTAAAATTAACGATGACAGAATGCATGTGCTTACACAGGGTCAGGGGCTGGAAGAGGGGAAATGGTACCCCACAATGGCAGGGGAGCAGGGAGGACATTTTACTTTCCGTTGTTGAATGGTTCCAATTCAACACTCATTGGTGGTCGATACTACAAGTCTTTGCTACTCTCTCAATTACTTACCATCTTTTTTGTCACGCTTCCACTCCTCCACCTCAACAATCACTACTTTTAATGCTCAATATCAAGTCTCCACTACTTCAACACACTCATTGCTAAAATGTCTCGTGTTACTAATTTTCATAACCGTCATATTGTATATTCGTGGAATATATAGTTGAAGAGTGAATTTTTGTTTCACCTCACAATGTCTTTATTTCTATTGAGAATGTCCATTACATTACAGACCTTTCCCCATTAAGTAGGGGGGCCTTGTTTACAGTCCAACTTGCACGGTAAAAGTTGCATGCACCGTTTGTTCCTGGCAATAATTCCATAAGTTATATAGACTCCAGAACCTTATCAAAGAAAAAAGATTGAATCCAGCAAACTGGTCAATGACTACAGATAATCAAGTCACAAGCTTAACAACATCTAACTAGTCAATTCCTCCAGATTCAACCAGATTCAACTCGGTATCAGATCAATTTAAAAAAAATAATAATTAATTTCCCATTTTTCTTTTTCTCTATTCACCATCATAACAAACTTTGCGGCATATAGGATATAATCCGGGATAAGTCTTTTTCCCCCTTCATTCCAAATTCAAAACTAACATGATGATAAAACCGGCATAAACTAATTGCCATAAAAAAAGTATAAACATGAATATCAGGTCCTGGACTAATTCCAGCCATCAGACCATTCAGCTTCATCAGTAACAGCTTTAGGGAGCTCTGATTGGAAGGAATCTTGACCGAATTCTACATTGTTAGAGGGCAATGCATTATCTTCATGGAAGCCTGAGAAAGAGTTCTCCTCAGCGTCCTCGTCACAACGTTCTAGCCTTTCCGGAAGAGAACAACCCAGATAGGATGAATTGTCCACACAGTGCCACAACATTTGACTCCAATGGTCATCCTGCCAAAAATGACAAGCGAAGAATGATTGCATTAACAGCCATGATTGTCATAACAAGGTCTAGCTAAAAACCAGTATTTGAACCCTTCTTCAATTAATATCAATTCTTTTGCATCTTTTCTAACCATAATTATAAAGCTAAAAAGACAAACTGACTAGTTAATGTAGAAAGCAGTACTACTACATGGTTTAGCATTCCCTTTTTCCCATTACAACCATAAAAATAACACTAACTAAATGAGTATCATCTTAGAAGAACACTTTGACTTACATATTCACATCATAAAGTTGATCAGATAGATAACTAATTTAAAATCAAGTCATGGTTTGTTAAATAAAAGGCAGTACCTTGCATATAATATGGGGGTTCCCAATTATAACCAGCAATGATATAGCACGGGTTATAGCCACATTGAACCTTCTATAATTGCTCAAAAAGCCAAGACAGTGGACTCTGTCAAACTCATTGTGCTTGATGGTTGATCGAACAGTTGATACGATGATAACCTCCTTTTCTTGTCCTTGAAATTGCTCAACACTGCCAACTTTGACATCAGGCATATCTAGATTTTCAAGTGTCTGTTTTATTTTCAACACTTGTTGCCTATATGGTGTTATGATCCCAATGTCTTCCTCTCGTATTTTACCACCAGCTATCAGCCTCCCAACAGTTTCTACAACCTTGCTTACTTCGATTCTGTTGAACCATGACGGGTTATTCCCTTCTCTTTCATCGCATCCTTGAATGCCAAAGAAAAGAACGGGGAACTCCTTATTAGGGAGAAATTCCGCAGTCACCGTGAAAGTGGTGGAATCTCTACAAGCCAACAATTCCCCAAAATAGAACAGCTTTGAAGGGAGGTATAGAATCTCTGGGTGACATCGGTAGTTTCTAACCAGTTTTGTAATATAATTGGTATCTCCACTGCTATATAACTCACATTCAAACAATCGTTCCAAGAACGAAACCCCCAATCCATACTCATCTGCTTTCTTGGAAAATATCACCGGACCCAACTGTAACGGGTCTCCAGCCAGAACAACAACAGTGTCCCTTCTGCAGAGATGGGATACAGGAATCATGGTTTCAGGTTCTGAAGCTTGGCCAGCCTCATCCAAGAAAATGTGAGAGAAGTGACCACGAGCAACATCTTCTGCATAAAGAAGAGAGGCACTCATATATGTGGATACCACAATTCTATAATGATTGAGGGCGCTGGCTGGGGGACACTTAAATATCATCTCATCGAAGAAGGAGAAGCGAAGAAATTCAGGTTTCACATCCTCATACGGCCTGGCAGTGGCATTGAGCCTAAATATTTCATTATCTCGAAATTCAATATCCTTTTCAGCAAAGAGTTTCTCCAGTATGTGGTCTGCTGCACTGTTTGAGGGTGCACAGACAAGAATACGAGTATTCTTATGATGTTTGTAGAGCTGGAGGATTGCTTCCACTATTGTCTTAGTCTTCCCCGTACCTGGAGGCCCATGAATCACATAAGGTGGTGCGCCTCTGCAACCCAAAATCATTTTGATAGAACATATTTGCTCCTCGTTTAAAGAACCAGATATGGGAACCAGATCAGTGGTTTTAATGCACCTTTTTCGGGATGAAGTAGATGGAAAAAGAAAGTCAGATCCTAAGGTTTCTGCTGCCTCAACAGCTTGATATAACCTTCTCATATTGATCCTGTTATACGTGAAGTGAACATCATACAGATCTTCATCTCTATGGTAAAAGTGAAATTCAGAATCAAACTTCAAATAGACCTCATCAGCTTCAACCCGGTGAATAAATCCCTGCAGAAATTTAAATATCATTTTAGTTTTTACATAAAGGGCAGGATCCTGACTATAAATACATTTTTATACTTGTTGAAGGTAAATTTGATTAGCTACATATGAACAATAAAAGATACCCAAAATCTACGAATAACGAATGCACTTCATAGAGACAGGGATGGATTCATCAACTCTAAACACTAAACTTCACACGTACAAACCTGTAAATGTAATTAATAGTAGTTTCTTCAAAAAATACTAATAATAAAAAATGTGTTTCCTGGATTCTACAATTGTACACTTACCAATTATATACATATTAAGAATACTTGAGATAATGTTAGTGTCAAAGAAAATTAAGTCAAACTTGAGAGGCGAGAGCTACATTATACGTACACGGTTTGAGTAAAAAACAAAAATGATCTTCGGTTGGCCTAGTGCAAGGTCAGCCAACATATCTCAAGTGGAAAACTGTTGGTGACATATACTTTGTAAAAGAGATTCCTAGGAGGCTTTCAAAGAGAAAAAAAGAGATAGACATGTCAAATTTATTATATGACGTAACCACTTTATTATTTTTATTTTACAATTCTGTAATAATAGCTAGCTTTCATTTTATTCAAGGTTTGGAACCTAAACCCACTAAAATGGAAGTACAAGGCATAGGGGCACGGTCTATCATAGCTGCCTCAGGATCATCAATACAGAGGTGGAATTCATGAGCCATAAATAACCACAGGGAATGCTGTCAATGCATATCTAATGTTATTTAATAAATACATTAACACTAATGAAATGGCATTTTATGGCCAATGGTCAAGATACATGACAAGGACATGTACTCTTCTACTTCTTATTACCTACCAGATCAGACTCCATTTATAAAACTTCAGAAAATATAGAAAACATGTAAAAAACTACAGTATGCATCTGACAACTAGTTCTGAGGACCAAATTCCAGTTCAACAAATTCTAGTTGAAGAGTTGATTTATCGAAATGAGGAATGCCAAATAATAATGTGGTGGTATGCAGACAAAATAAGAACCAAACCTGATAAACGGGTGCAGCATTTTTATCATGTTCAGATGCCAGCTTGGCAAAGATATAATCCCCATGAACTAGTGATGGCCTTCTCTCAGCAAGCCCGGGCACCTCCAAGGACAAAAAATTATTGCCTCTCCTTCTCATAGTTATACATTCCATGTCATAAGTCCTCATATCATCCTGAAAGCAGAAGTCAATGAAAAACAAATAAAAGAAACAGGTATCAGGCTTGTACTCGATTTTAGTTTCTTTCAGTAACAAAAAAACAAATACCATTACCTCTAATTGTATCTCTTCCATTATTATTAGTGTTTTGAAATAAGACGCATAACTCCTTTTTGTAAGACCATCTTCAACGACTTGAGGGACCTGATTGCTCTCAAGCAAGAGTCTAATATCCTTGGGAACGTCATATCTCGGAAGCCTATTTACGTATTTTCGATTTGACTTCCCTGCAGGGCGCGAGCCAGGAACAAAAGCGTCTACAACAAATTTTTCTTTTTTTCTTCCTCTTGAATAAGGTCTGTCAGAAGCCAGGGATTTCGATATCTTGTCTTCAACTAAGAGGAAAACCACCCTTTCAATTTTTTCATCTCCAATGTCAAAATACACAACAGATGAGTACATGCCCATGTCTTTTGTCTTGCATGACAGCCATATTTTTAAGATCTCGCCGGGCTGAAGCATCCTGTCCTCCACTGAGAAAGATTCTATAAAGCTCTCTGCTTTTGAATTTTCCGGTGGAGGCTCCGTGAGAGAAAGAGTGAAAGAGTCCGGAGGGTTTGAGGCAAAAATATGAACACTCCACAGGTCCACTGGTTCATCAGTAGTATTATTAATGGTTATTACTTCCACAGCAGTATCTCCAACAAATACTGATTGAGGCTTCCCCTTCACAAATGGAAACGGGACAGATACGATTACCGGAGCGCCTTCATCTGCAACGTAACTGCAAACAGATTTCTCTTCCTCAAAATCTAGAAATCCAATTTCAGCCTTTCCCCCTATGACGGAGCATTCCTCGTCTGACCTGTTTCCAACAATACTCATTGTGAAAATGTTGTGTACTCCTTCCAAATTTCAGGTCTGCAAAAAATATCACCCAAAGATGAATAAATATGCATAGGATAACATTTTCAGCAAATGCAAACAAAAAAAAAGAGAGAAAGAGAAACTAAAAAGTCGGTAGGGTTGATTCCCTTTTTGAGTAAATTAAAATCATGGACTCATGAGTATTCCTAAATGAATCTGAATTGTCTTCTTTTAACAACTAACAATAACAAGAGAGGGCCTTGTACCAAGAGAGACCTATGTTGTTAATCCTAGACAGCGACGCAGTGTGGCCAACCTCGAAAGTGAGATATGGTATAGCATGCAGTGAGATGGCCATTATTCTAACATTTTTACAATTAACAAAGAAGTAAAAATGAGTCACTGATGGAAAGACCCAAAGAGAGAAACAATCTATCATTAATGAGACTTAGGCCCATCATTGGACTTCTAAAAGGCCCATTATGCTAAATCCTAAAAAGTTCCATTATGTCAAACCCTAAAACTAGTGTCCCTGTGTACAACATCATCTCCTATTGCCGGAACCTACTTGCCACTGCTGCGCATCTTGTCCTCTCTTTCGTGTCTTCTTACTTATTTCTTGCTTCTTCTATTTGCACGAGAAGGAGCTGCCCGAAAACTCCAGGTTGTGGTCAGAAAGTCTCTAAAAAGCATTGTGTCAGACGGGCCATGCAATAACAATGCCAAGTTATTCGACAATTTTACTATTGCGGTTATTTTGCGTGCAAAATGTCATGATACCAGCCGCCAGAGCCGCTACATGAAAACGTATTGCACCAGCATTTAACACCAAACATACTCTGCTATTGTGCACGCTACAACGACACTATTCATAACAACATAGATGGAAACACACACAAACTCAACATAGATTGAAACCACACACAAACTCAAAGTACATTGGAGTAAAAAAATGATGAACTCCAAACAAAAAACCATGGCGAATAACTCAACAATAAAATCCATACATTTGTATAACAAACTAAATCACAAAATTTTCTTTTAGTAGAACCTAAAACACACAATCATCCTACTCAAAATATAATCTTCTAAAAACATAATGTCCCAATTTGCAACGCTACATTTTGTTCAACAATGTTTAATTCTTATTTCTTAATTTAGAATCCCTCAACACATTTATCATAAAAATAATAACCTAAACGAAGAAATGGCGCAATGATAATCATCCATAGAATTGAAGAAACAAGAAGTGAAACAATAGAATGCGATAATGAACAGTGTTAGTGTGGGAAATAGAAAAGCACTTAATTTAATTTAAAAGAAAAGAGGAAGGGTTTGAAGTTTTGCTTACACAGTTTACTTTACCAAATAATGAAGAAATGAAGAGTGAACACTAAAACTACTATCACTCACTCTTCGCCTAAGAATTGGATCGTTCGCATCATAATCATATCAAGGGCTTAACAAATGCTTAAACTAAAAATAAAATAAATTCTATTGAGTTCGTACGTACACAAGTTAGCATTAAAACATTGCTCTTATATTATTTACCTTCTATTTTCACCTTAAAAAAATATATATTCCTACGTAAAAAATAAATAAATAAATATTGTCCTTGTACTGCCAATTTTTTGTTCAAAAAAGAAGGTTCACCCTCAACAAGCAATGAACGGCCAATTTGTTTTGTTGTTTTATTTATGAAAATTGCTTTATACTTTTTGTTCTTAATTATAAGACATTTTTTCAATATTTTGATTAGAGAAATTCTACTAATACTTAATTCGATTTCGATATGCATCGATGTATTTAGTTTTAAAGTAAGAAAAAATAATAAAGTATTTTTAAAAAAATTAAAAAGAAAAATAAATTTTTGAAAGATGTGTATTCAAAGTTTAAAATTTTAAAAAGTAATATCTTATACTTAAAACTTTTTGTTTATTTCTTTTTTTATTCTTTAACAAATATCTTTAACAAAAAGTCAACATTTGTTAGTATGATCTTCAAATTAATAATTAAACGAATATTTTTTTGAAATAAAATTATTTATATCTTTTAAAAGATTATAATAATTTATTTACCAAAACTGTGAGCATAATGAATTTTGACTTTTTTTTAAATTTTTATTATTCATAATAGTGAATATATTTTACAATACAATATAAAAAATTAATATAATATATAAATAATAAAATTATATTTTTTCTTATATAATAATTTAAAAAATAAAAGTCAACGAATAACTTTTTTTTATAAAAATAATCTTCAATTTATTGATTTAAATAACAAATATATCAAAATCTTTTACATACATATTTACATACATTATGACTCTTTTTTCGATTATATCTTTTATTAATGTCATCAATTTATTTAGGAAGATGAAAAGTCAAACTAAACATATCTATAATTCAGTAATAGTTATTAATGTCATCAATTTATTTAGGAAGATGAAAAGTCAAACTAAACATATCTATAATTCAGTAATAGTAAGACACATAACTTACAAACTAATTTCACTATCAATATTTTGTTATCGATATAATTAACTCAAATAATTCTAAAGTGTGAATTTAAACTTGCATAAGACATCCAAGTTAATAATATCGACATTTATTAAGTTACACTGTCAATTTTTTTAATATACATAAAATATATTATAGAGTCATAGCGAGTATCACCAATAGCATCTTCACGAACCGTTACGAAATTATATCATTGGCCAACTATCCATGTTTTTCGACAAAAAATGTGTTTCTCATCTATCAAATGTTGTTAGGTATGACGTTTTATCCCAGATTCGAATCCAATACCTCACGGTAAGAATTAATTATAATATAATTTATTATCTCTTCTAACATTTAAAAAAAAAGTATATTGACTACATATTACATATTTTTTCATGATTTCAAAATATATTTACAAAAATAAGATGATGTGGCAATATAATTTTATACAAATAATGTATATCTTTTAAATCCTAATTTATTTATTTAAAATATTAATGAGATTTTTTATTAATATAGTCTAATTTCTTTTAGTCATTAGAAAGTCCCATTTGTTAATACGGTGTTGGGTTGTGTGACATTGTTATTTTATATAGAAATGCTTGAGTCGGAACATTTACAGATTTTCTTTGGGAAAATAAGCAGCAATAGAGGTTGCAATTCCGAGTAATTTTTGTGTGAAGACAAGAATTTAGATATACTATTTACACAAACACAAAAAATAATAGTTTTTTATTATTTTAAAATTATACATTATTTAATTATTATTTTTTAACTTTTACTTTTTATGTATATATCTAGATAGAGTGTCTAAATTCTTGTGAGAATACAATAATTATTCTCCAATTCCTAAGACTAATATCTTAGTAGACTTAACAAATAAACTGGAGGAGCTAAGAAAAGCAAACTTGTGAGTCATACTGCACCTTAACCAGGAAATGAACTAGTTTGGAAAAAATGAGGGAACAAAAACTAATCAATGGGAGTAAATTTAAAGACTAAGGATCTATTTGACAGTTAGATTTTAGAGGAAAAGACTTTGAAAGAGGTAAATCTATATTTTAATATATATTTGATATTTTAAAAAATATGATAAATAAGTATATAATAGTGTTCTTTTAATTTTTTAAAATATCAAAATATATACTTAACTATTCAAAGTCCTCCGCTAAAAAAACCAACCCTTAGTATTCAAAATCTTGTTTGAATATTGCATGTTTATCTAGATTCTGAAGAGAATCAGAGAGGGGTGCTGCTATAATTGTGTTCTAAGCTTAAATGTGTTGATCAGCTCTGCCAGTTCCGATTTCATGTGTGGATATTACTCTCTAAGGCATGAGGTTGCAATTGGCATTTGGCTATCTGAAGCTCTTCATTCTTGGAGTCCTCTCTTCCTTCTCCATCAATGAATCTTAAGATGACACCCATAATAGATGTTGGTCACCTCAAGAACATTAGAACGGTTGTCCTGTCTAATTTGATACTTCATTTTTCTACCCATAAATACAGTTGATATACCAACATTATAAAAAAGTCTGCATAAACAAGTTCTACAGTTGATACCAACACAATAGTGGAAACTAGAACTTCATTATCAATGTTTAGATTTCAGTTTATTTCAAATGGACGTTATAATTGTCCATTAAATAATAGGAAATAGTGTGCCATTGAAACGAGCACCTGGACTAGACCCCTCAAATTTCTCCTGCAGAAAATTGTCTTAGTGAAAACATTTTATTGTTTTCAGGAGATTACCACACAATTAGAAACATTTGCACCAACATAAATGGCTCGTTTCATTTTTAACTCGACCTTTCCTCAAGCACCATTCAACCCCTTCAATTTTCAAAATTACCACCTTGAGGTATAATAAAATCTAAGCCTATCTCATGCATTGTTACAAATCTGAGTAGAACCAGTCATACATATTAATTCAAACAACAAACTGTCTTACTTTCCACCATTTAGAGACCATGATTTTCAGATATATCTCAAAACCACCAAGAGAAAGTGAAAAATAAAATGTTGAAATATTAAAGCACAGGCAAAAGAAAAGAAGTTCAATCAAGATAAGGAACATATGGTTAACTCAAGCAGCAGAAGCAGGAGTGTCCTTGACTGATTCGCGCCATGCATATTCTCTTGCACCTTCTTTGTCAACAATTTTGATGACAAAGTTTGGTGGTGCCACAACCAACCTCGACCTGATCTCCAAAATGCACTTATCAACAAGATCAATTGCTTCTTCCACGGACATTCCACTATGGAAGTGTCTGTCCATCATTGATAGAGAAAAATAGGACCCATAACCAAAAGCTCCCTTTTCAAGCTTATGAAGTGTTGCAATGTAATCAATATAGTATAGTGATGGCCCTGTCTCTTTGTCATAACCAGCAAGAAGGATGTTCACAGAGTAGGGATTCTAAAGAAGAAAAAAAAATCAAGTATAAATAAACTCATTATCCATAATCACAAATTCACAATGCAGCAAAACAACATAAATCTAAGCATATCAGTAGCTGAATTTATAAATGCTTTTTTAATTCTTTTCTACAATTCTATGGATCAATATCAGTATAGGTACGGGTGTCAAGTCTCCCATGGTTGGAGAATATGTTTTTTCTGCACATACAACTGTAACTTGACAAGTTATTTATTTTATATAAAAAGAAATTTATAGATAGTAAAGAAGATTTCAGCACTAACAACAAAAGAAAGAACAGAAAGTCCTATAAAAAGACTTTTTATTAAAAAAAATAAACTACATAGTTCTTATAACTTAAGTGATGGAATATAAATCGAGACAATTGAGCAGGACTTATTAGGATATTGCCACTTATTCCAGACCCCCACTTATTGATAACAAAATATTAGTCTATAGTGTAAGAAAGCGAATGATACGATAATCCTAAAAGCATCTTAAGTTTCCTTAACAGAACAATAGAAGCAAACTTGCTTCAATCAAAATGGTGGATATATAAATGTAGGGGTTAGTTGAGTGGTAAGCAAAACATAAACAACAAAGAGGTGTAGTAGCTACAAGTTCGTCTTCAACTCATCACCTAGACCAAAATCATATAGCACTAGCAAGAAACATAAAAACCTAAGAAACGATGTTTCTTTTTTTTTGGTGCAAAAGAAGCAACGTTTCTACCCCTAACAATAGTCATAGTTTTGGGTTACTTATTTATATATCTATCTTCTTTCCATGAAGTAAGAGATTCAACTTTAGAATGAGGATAAACTAATGATTTTCTGAGTGCAAAAAACTCCAGATGACAAACTAAATCCAAAAATTAAAATATAGCATTAGATCAACCCATGAAAACAGTAGAATAAAAAAAAATGCATCTCATAAAAATGGTACTAATTATTAGGGTTTCGAAAAAAAAAACTTAAGAAGTAATCAAAAAGGAAAATTTAGAAAAAGAGGTGTATTTGGATACCTTACGGAGAGCGGTGGCGAGCTCACCACGAGTGAAATTAGCGGCGGCGGCGGTGGTGAGAGGTATTCCGTTACGGAACTGATACAAAGCGACGTTCTTTTGAATGTACTCAGTAAACTGAACCCTAAAAATTTAAAACAAATGAATCAAAATCAAAATCAGAACTTATAGTTAGAAATAGAAGAAGAAGATGATGAGAGAGTGAAACCTGTCACCGGGTTCGCCACTAGCGGCGATGAGTTTATGTGAATCGAGGAACATGATCTTGTCTTCGTTGGACTTGTGAACGAGGATACTATGCACCGCAGATGTATCAGCGACCACAATCGCGAAGCCATTACCGACTAATCCGAATACGCACTCCATTGTTTCTTTCTTTCTTCTCTCTCACTCAATCGTTCAATCTCAGAGGGTTTCTTTTGATTATCGAATAGTACTGAAAGTTGTTCTTGTTGTTTATGTTGAAAAAAAACCCAACCCCTTGCTTGTTCAAAAAGAAGGGTCATATCAATAATAAATAAATAAATAAATTTTAGAGTAAATTAGTATTTTGTTTTTTAATTTTTTTTTTAAATACAGTTTTAGTTTCCTTTAATTTATTTATTTTTTATAATTTTAGTCTTTCTTTTAATTGTTGATATTCTGTTTTTATTGTGTATTTATGCGATGATTAAAATTGACTTTAAGTTTAATTTTATGAAATTCATTTTAGTTAAAAGTAAATTGAACGTAAAGTGATTTATTTTTAGATATGTTTAGGTAAAAGTGAATTCAATAAGCGTAAAAATCATGTTTTGACTCAAAATGTACAAATTCTAGCTTTAAGTTAGAACAAATTTTACTCCACATCATCAAACTTGTCAAAATCAATTTTACAGCTCTAAAATTGAAATCATACATACACTTAATGATGTGGCAATTTAGTGAACTTACGTGGACATCTCTCTCTTACATGATAGAAGTCATGTCATTAAGTTGATTGTTTTTAAAATATTCTTTTAATTTCAAATTATCATATTAATTAAACTACACTTATAAATATCCTTACAGGATTTTCGAGTATTCATGAAGTCGTCAATGGCGTCTCGATTCCACACCAGCAATGGTGCAACCTTCTTTTTCGCAGGTTTGAAGAATTGGTTCCCATAGAGTTATGTGATTCACTCGTTGTTCTTCTTCTTCGTAGCCTCATTCTTCTTTCTCGTTATCTCTCTTCTTCTCTTCTTCCTCATATGAATGTTAGGGTTTCTAGTTATAACACTTTCCTTTCATTTTTTATTTTGATTTTGTGTTTTTTAATCAAACAAAATGATTTTTCATAAATATAATATTTTAAAATTAAAAGAATATTTAAAAAAAATTCATTTAATGACATGACTTCTATCATGTAACGGAGAATTGTCCACATCAGCCACTAAAATGCCATATCATTAAAATTAGGTGAAAATTTTATGACCGGACGAAATGTTAGCAATTAAAAACAAGACCAAAATTGCGAAAAAATTTAAAGGGACCAAATTTACAAATTTAGTAAAACAGGGAAACTAAAACTGTATTTAAGTCATTTTTTTAAAGTTTCGTTTTGATTTCTTAATTTTTGATGTATAAAGGAACTCTAAAATAAAAATAGAGAAAAATAAATTTCAATTATTGTTTACTATTTTCTTCTTTAATTTTTATTTAGTTCTCATACTTAGGTATATTTGAGTTTTAAGAAAAAAGATGAATTTGAGAGACAAAAATATGAGTTTTGGTCTAGCAAAAATTTATATTTTTATTTATTTTTCGTTTTTGGTTTAGTGGTGGTTGGTTTAAGATGAGAATGTTGTTTAGTTTAAGGAGGTGATTTATTGTTCAATATAATAGAGAGAGAAAAAATCTTGAGAGAATTATTGTTTGATATTTATAATAGAGTAGAAGTGATGACAATGTGATTTGTGTTTTATTTAAGATCAAAATCTGGTTTTGTTCAACGGGTGTGATGTGTGGATGTGGATAGTTGTGGGTTGAGGGGAAAGATTTAGACGTGAGAGGGGGGTGTAGATGGTTGTTGTTGGGTGTATGTATGAGACGGAGATGTTGTTGGATATATAACTCAAAGAGTCTAATCACCGTACCAAAGTGACATTGAATTTGGGTGTGAACAGTAAGAATTGGGCTATACATAATTTTTTTGTTTGGGTTAGATGGGGTGAGGTGGTGTAGTAGTAATTTTATAAAAAAAAACTAGTGGGCTAATTGGCTCTACAATCTTTCTCTCTCTTTATAGACCCTACTTAATAAATTTTATTAAAATAAATAAGTGTTATTATATAGAATTATTAATGGGATAGATTTAGTAATTTTTTTGGAGATGTTTGGTTGGAAGAATTAAGTGTTATTAAGTATTGATATTAAAAATTCATGCACCGAAATAAAATTACCACCACCGTAGATACTTTTAGAATTAATCGATTTTTATTTGATTTAATTTACAATTATAAAAAAAAACTATTAATGTTAATATTAGAAAATCGTCGTAAAATAATATACATGATAGAAAATATAGCATATACACATATACTAAAGTACACAATGATCAATTGTGTTTGAAAAATATGAAATATTAAAAAATAGATTAAATTAAACTAATAACTTTTGTTGAAAAATTAAAAACCAACAAATACTTCTTCATTCCCTAATTATAGGTCACTTTTTGAAAATAAATTTGTCCCTAAATATAACCTAATTAGCAAATTATCAAATACATTTATTATTCTTTATATTCTTTTTTATAAAAGACAATTGAATTTTAATTTTATCAATAAAAGTTGATGTATTTAGTTCATAATTTGAATACATAGATCAACTTTTTTTCGATCAAATTATAGTCTTAATTGTCTTTTATAAAAAAATCGATGATATTCTTTTTCCAAATATATCATTCATTAATGCTATTATTTTGTCTTTGAAAGGAATATTTGATATTAATATTGAATACTTATGCGTAAACGGTAACTTAGTAATAGTTATAGGCAAATTATACATATTAAATGCATTGTCAACTTTTTTTTAGTATATATATATTCATGCTCAAAAAGTTTTACACTATCAATACATCACAATTAATAATGAACATGATTTTAGATATAGTTATTATAAAAGTCAAATATTTATAGTGATCTAACGATGATTGTGATTGACTGATAGTGTAAAATTTATTTACACTAATAATATATATAAATTAAATCTATGTATTATATACAATAGATACTTATACTTAACAACAAAGCAATAAACATATTAATATAATATCTCATACTAATAAAAAATAAATAAATAAGTATTGAAACTTATATCAATTTAGTTCCGTTTGATTCATTTAAAAAAATCTCAAATCCAATCTAATATGAATAGTTTTTATAAAAAGAACTTCAAATACATTAAATAATATTTAATTTTGTGCAAAATATTATTTTTTAAATAATAATGCATTGATTATACTTTTCTCTATAAAGTATAAGCTACACATGGAATAATTTTAAGGTAATTTTATTTAAGGTAACAACCTATGCTTTTTAGGGTTTTTTTGAAAAACATGTTCAAGGTTTGCCATTGATGTTTATATTACACAATTTGCATATCAACAATTTTTTTGCGATCCCTTCAATTTGTTTATCAACACGATTCAAATGACTTAAAAATAATTGAATTTAAGTTTCAGTCTAATATTATGGTGTTTATAATTTACGTACTCATTCATTATTTATTTGGTATAATCAACAAATTTAGAAGTATAATTTGTTAATGTGCACCAACTAATCTTTTAGTTGGCGTAAATTTGTAAGCTACGTCATAATGTATTTAATAAATTTTTAGTTACAAATAACTTGTTATTTGATAGTTGCACAAAAAATGAGAATATAAATTAGCAAAACAATATA
>JBBPBQ010020322.1:913824-944916 GCA_037974755.1 Cicer yamashitae | reverse complement strand
TGAATTAATAAATAAAAAAACAAATATTGTATATATTTTTGGTTAAAATATAAAATCATAAAAGAAAAATCAAAACTCTTATTCGAATCATATATTTTTTATAATAATTGATTGTAATATAAAATGCCTGTAAAAAAAGTGTAATATAAAATTAACTCATTCAAAAAAGTTGATTTGACCTGCACTATAATATAATTTAGCTTCATAATTTAAATCAATTTAATTAAATATGATAATATTTGTTTTGACTTTGAAAAAATTGAATTCATAAGAATTAATATTGAATATTTTTTAAAAAAGATTTACAATATTAAATTTCTTGTGCACCACAAAAGTTATAAACCACAACAACAATAATAATAAATAAAATAATAATATTAATATTAATAATAACAATAATAATAAGCAAAAGGTTTTAAGACTAAGGGTGAAAAAACTCAGTTTCACTATGTCTAACCAAATTCTAGTGTCATAGAAAACTTTGCTTGATACAACTTAAATTTGCAATTCTAATCTCATCTAAACCCATATTTATATCAAATTTTCTCTTCACCTAAGTCTTAAATCTCATTTGGCACATATCAATGGATACCAACCCCAAACGACGTCGTTTTGATCCGCCACTGTCATCCATTTGTCCAAAAGCTACTTGTAACCAAATTTTTGGTGATTACAAATTATCTCAAAATCCAACAACCTCAAACATTGTTGGAGAGCCACAACATAAACAACTATTTTCATTGGGTTCGCCCAATTCAAACCCTTCAACTAAAAGGAGTTCGTCAACTACGTTTGGGAAATTCCTACAAGCTTGTCGTTGGTGCAAGGAGAAGATTGAAAAAGAGATGTATATGTTTGGGTATGTATTGTTTCTCTTCTCTCTTTTTACTATATTTCACAAATTTCCAACATTTATCGTGCCTATATCCAAAATCCCCAACTAAATGTTATGATTTGTATATTCAAGACAAGAAACAACTTATGTTCTTCTTTACACCAATTTTTAATCTTAGTGAATCATATTTGGTGCGTATTATCTTATTTTGACTCTAATTAAAATTATTATCATGAATATGAGTTGAATTAGAAATTAGTCAGAAATGATATAAATATTAATTTATTAATTTATTTCTATTAAATATAATTTAAAATATTAAAAATTTAAATTTAATAAAATAAAAATAAAATATTAATAATTAATTTTAAAAAATATATATGATTTTGTCATAAGGGTAATTTTGTAATTTACATAATCCAAAAAATTAAAATCATATTAAAATTAGAATATTTTAAAATAAAAATATTATTAAAAAAATGAATATTAATTGACTTTTATTAGCAAATTAAATATAATTTTTTTGCAAGAGTAACTTTGGAATTTCATATATAGATCTTTATTTAGTTACTCATTTTTAAAATTGAAGTTATTTATTTAGTAGAGTCAATGATTTTTTTTTTAATTATTTACTTACTTATTTAGTTTTCTAGTATTTTATGTTAATTTATAAAATTTAAAAATATCATAAATTAATTTGGAAAAAATATGACATTGATTCACAAGGATAACTTTGTCACTTAATTATGAAATATATTATATTATGTCATTATAAGATTTTGTCCACAATCAAAATATAATAAAATATTATTATTTTATTTGTTTTCATGTATGCATCTAACACATAAAATAATAATATTTATTTTGTCACTATCTTATTTTTATCTAACTCTATATCATATCATATATCATATCATATCTCTATAATATCCTATATACCAATATCTCTATAATATCCTATATACCAACAAACCCTAAATCTTCCAACATTATAGTTATTATAATTTTTTCAAACATTACTCACACATCTTAGTTATGAGAACCAAAATAAGTTAATTGCTTACGGCTAAGATCAAGTTAATGTATCACAGTAAAATATTTTGACAAAATTTCTATAAAGGTTTAGCACAATGGTTGGAACACTAAAAAAATATTAAGAAGAAAGTTATATGTTGGATTCATGCTACTAATACTTCCCCTATCCCACTAATGAACTAACATAATTTAAAAAATTCTACCACCAAAACTCTCACATTTGATTTCCTCCTCTCAACAATCATTTTCATAAACAAACGAATCCTTTCTAGATTTTATGCTCTATTAATATTTTTATTTTTATAAAAGTTCTTCCCATTATCTAGCAAGGACTCAAAAAAGCTCAAAGCCATTTGAGTTTTGGATCGTGGGAAGGAGTTTTTCTTTGAGTGCTTTGCTTTATGGGCTGCATCATTTTGTGATCCAATGACATGAAAAAAATACTAGGATACAAATGGAAGAAAGAAAATGGGATTCTCCAAAAAATATTCCAAGGGGATTCTAAGAGCAAAGGGACGTTTTGACTTTGTCTCTCAGTTTACCATGAGCTCTTCATCACCCTTTTTCAATCTCATTGTCATCATCACTACTTAACCTAAATGACACGAGTGAACCCTAAATCTAAAATAGTATATATTGGTTTGAATTAATATATATATGATTATAGTATCTACAAGTTTTTGTCCATTTGATAGCATATATATGAAGTTTCAAATATGTTTAACATATGAGGTTTTATATTTATTGAATTTATTTTATCAAATATTTTAATTTGTATAAAATTTGTAAGTATATATATATACAATATTTTTTACCGGGAAAAACTATGTTTATTAATACAATATAATACAAATTCAAATTCGTTAAAACTATAAAAGATGAATATGCAAACAAACGCACAACACTGAAGTTAATAATACAAAACGAAAACATATCTGATAAAATTCAAGTATTTAGAACATCCATACATCGGGATCTGTAAAGTTGTGACGACGCCAAAATCAGTGATTAAAATTTGTAATAGATCAAAAAACTATTGTTAATCTGAACCAAATAAACACTACAACAAGACGCGGAAACCAAATAGCGCTACACCAACTCGTCGAACCGACATCAATAGGTCATCATCTCAAATGTAAAGATGAAGATAACCATTAACTTATATTCTAAAGAATGTTGTCGGTAGTTTTTCGAGTAACTTTTAATGTACAATGACAATATTTTAAACAACCGGAATAAAATGAATTAAAGTTCGCATGATAAAAGTTTCAAAACTATAAAAGTAATTACTATGCACTAACGAATAAAGTTGTCGATGTTAACTAGAGTTAGAATATATATATAAAAGAGATTAGTCGCTTATACTTATACTTATTGTTTTAAGATTTTAAGTGAAGATTTAGTGTTAAATTCCTCCTTACCCAACAAAATTTTACACTTATATACAATCATATCTTATAGTATTATAATTATAAGAAGTTATTATATCGGTGTCACAGATATAGTCAAATATGATTTGATGATCATGCGACTGTAAGTCGCATCATACTCAAATTGGATCCTCTTTTACTCTCTCTCTTAATTGGTTTATTATTTCTTTAATGAAGAGAGATAAAAAAATGATATTAAGAAATAAATATAAAGAGTAAGAAGAGAGATCTAGATAAAAAAGTGTCCAAATTCTAAGATAACACTTTTAATGGTACAATACAAGGAAAATGACTATAGATCCTTCTAAAAAAAATAATGAGATTTATTATCTAAGATATCTGATAGAATTTGAGTTTAATATTTAACACATTTGATTCATAACATTCCACCAATCTTGCATAAACACTTGTCTTCAAAGTGAAAATTAAAAGTCAAGCCAAAATATTAATGGTACTGCTTAATCCAATTTTGAAATGCCAAAAACAATAACTAAGTCCACATAACCCTCGTCCTTTGTATATTCAATTCTACTTTAATTAGGCTTGATGTGGATTATATTTGGGTCATAACAGTAATTCTTTTTATTATTACATTTATTTAATGAAGAATTTATATAGATTATTATCGCACTTATTTTTTTACTAGTTATTGCACTTATTTATTTATATAGATTGTAATTAGAAAGCAAACACATAAATAGCTAGTCATAAGATTCTCTCAATTTTTCTAAGAATCAGTATTTCATTTTGATGATAACTTTATGAGGTAATGTTAAAGTTAGTTCAAGTAAAAAAGAAAAAATAGATAATATTTCTTACTATATAATTAATTTGAAAATTGCAGTGCCTTTCGTGCATTTTGCTCTCCTGAATGTCGAGAAAATCAGATGGTATCAGAAAATTATATTATTGTTGAATCCAAATCAAAGTCAGTTAACAAGGAAGCAGATGGTATTGAGAAAAAATGATTCAATGAAGTGATTTTGTTTTGTTTTTCAGATAATAAATTGAACTTTGATTAATTTGCTAGTTACAATGGTACTCAACAAACAATTGTTATGGTGACTATAAGTCCCATTTTATTATTGTTATTTTTGTTGTTTCATATGAGAATTACAAAACTCATTACTTGATTGCAAATTTTGAATAAGTATGTATTGAGAAGTACATGTTTGAACCTGATTATGATTCTCAATTTTTAATTAGATATTTGGCCATTTAGGTTGTGGTTTTTCTTACCATGTTTCGGTATATTTTTTAATAAGATATACTTAAAATTGAAATATAGATTCATATTTAAGGTTGGACTCTAGGGTAGTTTTGGAACAATAAAACTTAGATACTATAAAATGGGAAAATATTTATGTTAGATATGATTCAAATAGAAACTTTGTTTACTCTTGATTGGTGGAATAGTTGGTCATCTACTCATCTAGTTAGATGTGTGATGAACAAGTTTATTACTATACCATGTTAAATGTATGGTGCAATAAATTTCTGTTTTCTTTTAGTGAAATAAGTTTATTTCATTTTCACCTCAATATTAGAAGCAATATAAGTTGAAAAATCAAAGTAAACATGAAAGGGAGCTTAAGATGTAGGAACATTTATTTGCTAAGATGTGAACTACCACATTAATTGTCTATTCAAAACTCAACTTCAAACTTTTGTAAAAATTGTGATCTAACTTGTTCTTTTGATATGATATTGAATAATGGATCCAAAAATGCTTAAAAAAAATCTTAATCGTCTTCTAATTAATTTATGCCTATTAATTTATGTGGTCTAACTTGTTGATATATATATATATATATAACAAAAAGGATTAAATAAATTTTGCATCTCTATAAAATTTTAAAATTTTATTTTTAGTCTCTAAAAAATAGCCACATATTTTCATCTATATAAAATTATTATACAAATAATTTTAGTTTATGTTAAAATATCAACATATATTTTTAAATGATTATTTTGTATATATATTTACATTATAAAAAGTTTCTCTATAAAAAACAAATTCAAAGATTAATATATAATTCAATATTTTAAAAACTTTTATTTTTAAATTTTATAAGACTAAAAATTTATTTAATTCAAATAATAATAGTAATAATTGAAAAGGGAACTAGTATGCTAAATTAATTAATTAAAAAATTAACTCAGCAATATAAAGAAGAGCACGCTAGTTGATGATGATGACAAATCTGCCTTTAACAGTAAAATCACTGCAAACTCTGGAATTCTATCATTAATTAACTATAAATTCCTTTCTTTTTCTTTTGTACATTTTCTTTTTTCATCATAGTATACATCAAATTTATCATTTTCTCAAAATTAGAAACAAACAAAAATTAGTACACCACCAAATGATGATTTTGACAATGTTTCACTTTCATTCTGTCATCATGAATATTCTCCAAAAATAATTAAAGAATCATGAATAAAAAAATGTCTTCTTCTTCATCCTCACTCCTGCACAACAACAATAAAAAACTTTTTATCATAAGTATGCGTGCAGCATGCGTATCACTAGTAATTTAAGGTAAATAAGTAAATATTTTTGATTATATAAAAAAATTACATTTATTAAATAATTTAATTAAATGAAATTATTTTTCTCAATCTCATAAAAAATATGTATTCTCAAAACTATCCTCCACAAAAACTTGTTTCATGACAATAAAATAGTTATTAAAAAGAAATTCTATTATTTTTTGGATATTTAGGATAAATACGATTAAATAGAGTAAAAATAAGTCATATTTACCTATATCTAAGACAAAAAAGTAAATTTATTTGTTTATATTTGAGACTAGAGAAGTGTAGAAATAGATATTAGTAACATTAATGAGAGAAGAATATTATTTATTTTTAGTACCTAATAATGATTGTGCAAGATGTAGTACGGAGCATTGAGACATGTCTTTTTTTTGTGTTTGTTAATTGGGTATCATATCAAATTATGCACAAGTAGTGAGAGTAGTGAACATAATGATGATGATGATGATGATGTTGATGTTGATGGAATCTTGTGATCATGTGTTGGGTAAGGCATGAGATATGAGTAGTGTTAAACAAAATTACATATTAGGACCTGACAAAGAAAAGGTAAAGTTGAAAACAAATTAGACATAGAGATAGAGGTTGTGACCAAAAGCAAAACCAAGTAAAGCATGAAAGAGTATAAAAATAAATAAATCTAACCTTTCTTGGTATTTGGGAAATGCTTTGTCTCTATCATCAACCTTCAAGGACTAATAAATAAATATAAATATCTTCAAAGGTTTGTTGACTAGGTGCTGAATTGTAATAGGTGAATAAAATTTGTAAGTTTTCTAATTCAGAGGGAAAAATAAACAATAGTACAAAAAATATATTTTGTATTTGATGAAATCAGTGATATGCTCTATGTGTAAGAGTACTCGATTAAAGCTCATGAACCGTGTGAGCTTATACATTGAATCAGATTTCCTGATGTCAGAATGCTAATCATCTAATGACACTAATTTGCTAATTACAATCACTAAATCATTTTTAAACTGTAGCAAATCTGTATTTGATTGATTAGCCTTATTGATTGTCTAGCCAACAATATAATAAGAAAAAAGCAGGACTACACCCCTTTGGGAGAGAGGGGGGACATGTTTAGTAAAATATAGTGTCCTGAGGATTTCAAAACTATTGAATATATATCGGATGACTCATATTTTAAGCTTAGTAAATCAAAACAAAAAAATTAGAGCTGTCCAAACTTCATCCAATGGCTTTAATTTGCCAACAGTAAGATATCTTTACTGTAATAAATCAAGATTTCAATTTTGCTTAGAGTTTATGTAGATTTCCATTTTTCTATGTCTATTTCGCATGTGCCTTCTCAGCCTCCCCAACCGTACCTCATAAGTTGGGTTGGATTAATCTAACTGACGACGTAGTACTTTTAACAGTTAGATTAATCTAACACCAAAGGTGCTGTTGGAGAGATCCTTGAAGGTTGATTCTTTCAACTGTCGTATTCTCAACAAAAAAACCTTCATTTTGTGTAATTGTCAGCATTGAGATAAGGGATAGAGAGCTTACTTGAACAGGGCTGCACAAATCCCCCATCCAGTCCTCCTTCCTTCAGAAAAAGTTAAGCTCAGTGTATCCATGGGAATATGGCAAAAGTTCCTCCACCTGGATTCTCGACCGAGAACAGCTCATACTTTTCTTCAATTTTCCTTGATTTGACATAACCTCGGCCCAAAATATGCCATAAACCGGTCTATGATCCGAAAACCTTGATTCCCCGCGAACATAAGATACTTGATGTAGGCCTTCTCCATACCATAAAATACGGTCACACCTATATTTACATTGCCATAAGTTGCAATATTTCAACAAAAAGTAGCCTCTTTTTTACTACTAAATTCCTATTGCTTATGGATAAGTGACTGATGATCTTACCAAGCAGGTGTTCGCCTCTTCTCCTTCGAGTGCTTGTCGTCTCCAGAATACCTATCTGAATTGGTTGAATACTTATATGTTGGAGGGAAATAGATCTTCCCTTCATTCCATCCCACAAACGCACAACCTCTCTTTTGCTCTATTCTCAACTGTCAGTAATAATGTCGATATATGTAAGTACTCATTCATATTGATTGATTTTGTTTTACAAGAATTTAGTTGAAAGGTAAAACAGAAAGAAAAAAGAAAAAGAAAATGGAAGCAGTACATCTTAATGATTGCTTTAGGCCTCAAAATACGTTTCAACTATATTCTTTGTAGTAAAATCTAATTATGTTATTCTTTCTTACGTAAAAAGTCTCATTTTAATGATCGCTTTAGGCCTGCCTCAAAATACGTTGAGTCGGCCTTGGAAGTAGTTATATAATAAGGCTAAAAGGTGCACCTGGTCATTCTCTAACAATGCTCTCCAGTTTTGCATCTCAACAAGTGCCTTGGCAGAACGGTAGGAGAGGGCTATTCGATAATTTAAATCTCCGAGCCATATAATTCGACTGAATAAAACGAATTCAAAATTAGGACATGGAGACGACAATGATATATTAAGAAATGCAATGGGGGTCTCAAGTACATAGACATGTTAAAAGTATTAGTCATATTAATGTATGCCAATAAATTCTTACTCATGCTCAAGGATTGTCTCTGGAGACTTCTCATTGTCAGAACCATGAACACGTGGAAACCTTGTCTTTTTAAGAATCTCCATTACGTCAGAATTTCTTCTTAGTTCATCACCCTCTTTCTGCCCTGAGGTTAAGTGGCTACAAATGAAGCAGAAGCTCGTTTCGTGCAGCGACATGCTAATTGAGATGGAACCCTGCAAATACAATAGAATCAGTAATTAACATTTTTCGCTATGATTATTTTTCAAAGGAAAAATTAAAAAAGAAAAGGATAATTATATTCATATCATGGTTGATTTAAAATTTACCTTATTTCCAAGATAACCCATCAATCCTCTACCAACACATGAAACTTTCATGTTTTTAACATGATCCTTCAATTCACCTCTCACCCAAATGGTAAGAAATATTCCCACCATTTGCTTACTTGCAACAAGGCAGTACCTTGAGCGTCCCGGCATACCATATCCATCTTCACCCGAGGTACCAGGCCCACCATAAGACATCGGTGAAAACAAGACTGGACTTGGAGAATCTCCGAGGCCGTTGTCATCATCAGATGAACCCCATCTTGAATAGTCACTTGGTCTAGAGTAGTCACTTGCCCTTGAATAGTCACTAGGCCTATAGCCCCATCTAAAACTCGGATCAAAGTCACTTTTCCTGTTACCGAAAATCACACGATCACAAACACTGAATCTTCGGTCTAGTCGCGGTTGCACAGTCGAAGGATCATTGTCCATTCCCCAACTGCTAGAAGTTGTTTGGAAGGATCTCCGATGGAAGAATGATGAATTCTTCTGCCTAGCCGATCCCTCAAAATCTGCATTCAATTCTACCATCGGCTGAGGAATAGGAGAAGGTGTGTAGTATCCGTTGCCTCCACTAGTACCAGGAAGATTGTTTAAAGTCTTTCCAATTAGAGCCAGCCATTTTTTCGCAGGACCGTTATCTTCTGCCCCTAAGATATTACCAGCATTCAATGGAACTATCTCTTGAAATCTGTAATACAAAGATAGAAATGTGTTCTTAGTGCATGTTTGGAGACTCATATAGTCACAGTGTCACCTGAGACGGACCGAAGCTTGGATTTTTTGCTTCAGTAAAGCCACGCACAAAGTGCATATAGACGCGAGAAATATGAACGCAGCAGCGCACAAAAAAAAAAAAAAAAAAAAAAAAAAAAAAAAAAAAAGCACTTGGTACAAATAGTACTATGTTTGCTTTAAAAAAAAGATGACAACAAGAATCAAATCCTACCCGAGAACATAAATATCTGCGGGCGGCGAGGCATGAAGCCAATCATCGATGCTCAAATTAGTTGGTGGAGATCTTCCAGCCACATTCCATGTAGCAGTAAAAATGCTACTCACATAGAAAAAGAGAAACACTCATGAGAAATTAAATATAGAAAAACAAGATTTGATTAAGATCGTAGAAGCAACATACCTATAGTTGTGGACATCTAAAACTCTAGGATGGTCAAGGTTCATTCTCCCTCGCCGGACCTGACTCGAGTTCCTGCTAAATTTCTCTGTACATCGTAATTAAGGATTATAAAGATTTTGTATTAATGAAAGCACTTTTATAAAAAATAAGGATTTTCAATTGGTAAAGTGTGTACCTGTTTTGCTCTTTTTGATTGTGCATGGCTCTCTCTCAGACAAACTACTCCTGCTTCTGTATTCTAAGCCACCTCCTGAAGAAGGAAACAAGTTTCAATGCATCAGATTGAAATTCACAATAAGTTTAGAATTAAAAAAAAAAAAAAAAAGCTGAAAAATTGAAAGATGGGAATGCCTTGTATTAGTGATTAAATTATGCTTTCACTTTGTGAAACAGAATCATTGTACACAAAAATTGAGAGACACAGGTAACTAATTGAGTGTATTAAAACACAAAATCAACCAGAACTTAAAAAATGGCATTAGGTTTCATTTGTGTTTTAATTTGGTCCTATTTTGTAATTACCTAGGTTCCTCCGAAACCAACCAAACTAGAATCATAAAAATTATACAACTTTTGAAGCTTGTGCATCTTGTTGCCTTTGATTTTGTTCATAGAAAGTGAAATATCCAAAAAAAAAAAAAAAATCTAAAAGACACCAACCTCCAGAAGCAACAGCATCCCTTTGATGAGAGACCTCAGTTTTGCCTTTGATGTTGAAGAATTTTCTGACCATTCTCTTTGACCATGAGACCTTCATTAAGTAACCAAACACACAAAACAGTCAAAAATGTTGAATTTAATTTCCCATTAGAAAAAGAAATATAATTAATTAAGAAGTAAAAACCTTGGTTTTGTTGGTATTCTCATCTCTCATTGTTAATCTTCTACTTCATACAGCTCCTGAAGTATGAGTTATTTAATGTTAAAGTTACCAAAAAAAAAACAACAATTGAAGGTACTATGAAATGTTGTTGTGTTATTTTGCAGAGAGAGTGGTAAGTAGAAAGTGAGGTAAGGCAAGGATCCCCTTATAAGTATTGAATGAATGAATGTTTGGAATATGAAGTAGAAGAAGACATTGTGAGAAAGAAAGAAAGGAAAAAAGAGGTTTGAATTGAATTGAAGTGAAGTAGTGTGTGAGTGTTTGTGTATTCTCTCTCTCTTGGAAACATATAGCTCCTCGTTCTCTGCAACACAACACTAAACTATCGAATTTGAATGGAATAAAGCGCATTTAGTGAGAGAGAGAATCACATTGCTTATTGGACCATAGAATTATAAGCTAAAATTAGTGTTTAAATTTTATAAATTAAGAAATATATTTATTAAATTGTAAAATATTAATTAAAATAATTTATATTTAAATTTTTATCTTTAAAGATTATGATATGATGTGTTGATTAAATATATGATCATTTTTATGTTGATATCATTTTCTTTAATTTTATCTTTAAAATGTGTAACATGAGGACTTTTTAATAGATTACTTATTCTATCGTTCAAGTACTTTTAATGCAGAGTTCTCATTAAGATGCACGTTTAATGTTATCACAACACCAATTAATTTTCCTATGAAATTTAAATATTTAATTAATTAAGTTGTCAATAATTTGTTTATATATAATTACAATTACTCACAAATTTTTTTATAATAAAATTTTATTGACAAATTTCTAAGGACTTGTTATAGAGTCATATCAAAATATCTAATGGGAAAAGTTTAATTATTAACTAATTTGAATGTTGTTATCAATTTTATTTTATTGATCAATTTACCTATCAACTCATTCAATTAGTATTAAATTAAAAGTCATGTTAACTTGACAAATGTTAATGAGAAAAAAATTAAAATAAAATTTTCGATTGGAAAATTTTAATTTTTTATAATTTTAAAATATTAAGTCCACAATTTCTAAGATTTTTTAAGATTTCCATTTCATATTTATGTTTTTAACATTTTTTTAAGACACTTGTAAGTTTATTTTGAAAAATATTAGAAATTGTAATTTCATCCCAAAAATGGTGGGACCGGATCTAATGAATAAAGAATCTAATAAAAATATGAACTACACAAAATTAAAAGGTGAAATATTTTAAATATTAAAAATATAAATTAAACATGTAGGTAAATTATTGCACTTGAAAAAACATGAGGAAATTTTGACCTTCCCAAAAATGGTAGATTATGTAAACATCAAAATATAGGCAATTTATTTGATATTATGAGTTTATCTTTATCTATCATTTATTGTTTTAAGGTGACATGGTTACTTTAGGGTGGAGTTGTCGAAGATATTTTCTTGCGGCCTCTTTCCTTAGGACGAGTTAAGCTTTTGGTATTTCTAAGTGTTAGGGAAAAAATCAGATAATTATCTTCCTTCAAATTCAGATAATAAAAACCACGGGACCTAATTCAATAAAAGCTTTCACTATAATAATTAATAGATATACTAAAGTCTTTCTAATAACAATAGGGAATATCAATCAACAACAACAACCTTATAACAACTTTCTACTAAGAATATCAAAATAACTCTCAAAGAAAGTAAAACTATATTAAAATAACAAACTCAGTGGTAGGAATAACATATCAAACGGAGCAAGTTTGCTACACCTGTTACCACTACCGAAACTGAATTCCTTTCCTTTTCTCTGGCTGTCGTGCGTGCGCGTGCGATTACTGAGTCCAAATATGGTGTATATTCAAGTTTTATGTTGTTAATGTTTTTGAATTATCAAATTTATATATTTGTTTTGATATTTTTCTCGGTTGATTGAGTTAACTTTTAGGAATGAGATTCAAGTTCATTTAATATGAAGAAATTATTGAGATTGAGATTTACATGCGCTCTATTTTTTTTGTGAAAATATTTTTTATTTTTAAAATTTATGTTAAATTTATTTGTTCAATAAAATTAAAATGTCAAAAAAGTTTATTTTTATTATTTTCATAAATATATTGTTTCTAACTAGCATTTCAATTTTTTCTTCATCACAACCGTTCATTTCATAAATTTGTCATCTTGTGGTGTCTAGCACCTTGAATTTTAGATCTTATGGAAGTGCTAATGGTTGCAAATTGATTTATCGCGTTGTTCATTTGTTAGAGATGAAGTGAGAGATGTGTTGTTCATATCGTGAAGTTAATTGTTGTGCGAATGCAACAACAAATTTGAGTTGTGAAAATGGTTCTTCAATTATTTTATATGAACAATGTATGACTCATACATTAGACAATACTATGCTAAATTTCATCATAATTAACTAACAAAGATTCCGAATTTGAACCCTAAATAAGACGTTCACTCGAACAACATAACAATATTCCAGTTGGTCTATGACTTAAGTACTTCTCATAAATAACACTTTGATTGATATTAAAAAAAATCCTTTAAATATATAGTGGTCATCAATTCAATCTCTCCTATTAAAAATAACTGATATTAAAAATTAATTTCTTAAAGCAATATTTGAAATTGGATTATAGAAGGAAATATAAAAAATTGCTTAATTATTTATCTTTTCAAAATAAAAGAAGTCGTTAAATATTTTTGAAGTTGATTAAAATTGTGATTGAAATATCACACAATCATCTATCTAATCATTCATTTTATTTTTAAAATCTAAAATATATTAATTAAATATAAATTTAACCTTCTAAAATATTTCCTTCAAAACAATCCAAAATTCAACTCCTAAATGAATTTGTAAAATTAGTATTTAGTGAATGCATGAAAGGATATAAAAAGAAATAGTAACCTCAAATCAAGACAAGGCAGGTTGTTTAGCTTTAACGTCTCTGAACAAAAACAAAGGCTGTCCCTAGTCAGCAAAGTGAATAACAATATAGTATAGGAATAGTAAGGTATCCAATAGCTCTATTCTTCTTCCGGTTTATGTCTTCCAATCAAAGCAAAAAGCAGTTAAACAATGAAAAAAGATAAAGTGGTGCTTGTTGTAGACATATAATATTTTTTTTACCACATATATATCTATATGTATATTTATTTATTTTCTTTAATTTTTTATATACAACTTTTTTTTTCTTCTTTTGTTGGACAAGGAATGTTTGGAACACAAGTATACATATTCTATAATGGTTATGACTTGGGAGGAGAATCCATTCCCACCTTATATGAAAAAAATGGATGTTTCCTTATTTTGGATATGTGAATGAATCCCTTCAAAAACTAACTTTTTTCTTTCATATATTTGTCATCTTCGTTAGTACTACACATTTTAGGGAGCAATGTGATGTTTGGTTCCATAGATTGGTGAATGGTTATGATGCATGCATGCTAAGGACTTTGGGGAGTTTATGCCTATCAATTTCAAGGTCTTTTTTTGGCATCTACTATTTACCTAGTCTCATTGTCTTTGTGGTGTTGGTGCTTCAATCACTTAAAGTAGTTTGAGGATAAAGCTACTAAAGTATCTGGCTTTAAGTGTCCATGAAAAATGAATTTTTTATTTAATTAAAAGATCTCAAAAAAATTATTTAATAAAAATGTTTTATATTTTAATATTTTTAAAATTAAAACATATAAATCTTGTTTAAATTTGATATTGTTAAAGACAATATTAAATCAATTGATTTTATTATCAATTGAAAAATAAATATTACATAACATCAATTATATTAATTTAATGAAAGATTATATGTAATATGTTTTAAAAAAAAACTCTAATTAAAATTCTTTTTATACCTCCACATGTATTTGACCGACCAGACAATCACTATGTTGACTACTTTTAACTCATAGAAGCGACCGCAAATGGTGCACTAATGTTTAACATTATAAAAATTTTCCTACAAAAATTTAGAATTTTTTAAGAAATGATAAATTAAATATGAGTTTTCACAATTAAAAGTTTAAAAAATCATATTTAAGTTATAATTTTTTTAAAAATGTTCTAAATTTTTGCAAGGTAGTTGTTAAACATGTCCTAAACATTACTAAAAAAATTCAAAAGATACATAATAATTTATTTAAAATCAAAGACAAAAAATGGAGAAATTTTTTTTAAGGGACTAAAAGTTGATAAATTTTTTTGTAAGAACTAAAAACAAAAAAAAAGATTTTATAACGACTAAAAACTTATTTAACACTAAATATTATATAAGTTACAAGACTTATATAATGTCTTAAAATTTTGAGGATAAATGTGATGTTGAATTTATTTGTATAATTAATTTTAACTTAATGTCATAATCTTTTGCGTTTTTCTTGTGACACAATAGTGGTACATGAGTCAATAGATTGACTTAGACGAATGTATCCTAATATCTCAAACAAGACTATAACCAAATGCATGGATAATTATTAATGTGTAATATGTAACTAAGAGTATCGATCACGATATTTAATGAAAAATTTACTTTAATAATCTTTACTTAATTTCATTTTATGCATTGGGATTTAGGATAGAGTTCCTTTAATTTCCCATCAATATTAAATAGTGAGTCTCATGCGCCGTCCATGCTACTTGCCTTTGAATTCCTCGAGCATTCAACATCTCATGCATCAAAAAATGAACTAAATATTCCAAAAGTAAAACAAAATTAACTTTTGGCTTTGTTTAGCAAGTTTGAACTTTGAACTCCCCCATTTGACCGCAATAACATGACTAATTATTCTTCAAGGAATTATTTTATTTATCCATAAAAAAAAGAGGGATTTAGTTTTTGTTAATTGAAATTGGGTCTTGTGTTTTCCTAATGATTATTGTTGGGTCTTACTAGTAAGTACTTGATTATCATCACTAGTTTTAATATGATTAAGTGACTAAATACATTTAATTGACGGCGCAATACTGCAATTGGAAGTATATTATTTTTTAAAATACAAAATAAAATGAAAGAAAGACATTCCATCGCACAATTCCACCTTCCAAAAGAAATTCTTAGAGGCTCTCCACTAATTAGTGTCTACTAACAAGCATTAACTCTCTTAATTGAGAATATTAGGATTTTTGTTAACGTCTTTGTGTTAGATTCGTCAAAGTTATTGACTGTACATATTCACACAATCAATTACTATGCGACAATTTGATTGAAATTAGACGGTTTAAATCTTTAATTTAATAATTTTTATTTTTAAAGATAATCAAAAATTATTTGAGATTATGACCATTTGATCCATATCAAACGGTCACACAAATGCATACGGTCGATAAATGAACAAAATCTAAAATCCTATGTGTCATTCCAAATATAGAATATTGTAGCTTTTTCTAACACATTGTGTTGTGTCAAAATAAATTAGCTAAGAAAAAAACTAGGTACCGTGAGACCTAAAACATTAGCTGAGGTCAAAGGTTTAGCTATTTATAACTAACATCCATTGAATTTGAGTTTCTGAATTTCAGCAACTGGTGCAAGAACAGTGATAGTGGTAAGAAAGGGACCAAAAAACGGGTCTAATCAAATAAGTGGGAATGTATAGTAGTGGATGAAATAAATGCAAGAAAGCAACATGGTTGAAGGAAGTAGGATTAAAGGGCATGACCAATTAATTAGAACTCCTTTTGCCTTATGAAAATTTCAAAGACATGAGTAATGAGTAGACTTCCATATTTTTTTTATAGAATTAATGTTATCTTATTAGCATAGCATGATCTTGGCATAATAGAAAATTTGTTGTACAAAAAGAAAATTGTATAAAATTTATATAAAAGCATTAGTATAACCTTATAAAATATATATTTATATCAATTAATGAATAGGGAATTTGACAACATGGTTACGTTTGTGGGTCTTTGAAATGATTTGAGGCAACAAGGAATAAAAAGTTTATTTGAATAGTCCAAATACTTGTAAAGGGGAGAATTGTATCAAAGACTAAAGAGATTTGGGCCACATATGGTAATTGCATATATCTAAATTAATAAAGCAAAAAATAAAATGGACCCACGATTTTGCAAAGTCTTCATCTAATTGTCTTCCATATTTGGGTATTGACAACCTACAAGATATAGCATCTTCATCGGTGGTATCTAAGCATAACCAACGTTTTTGGATTCAATAAGAATATGATGAAAAAGGGATATTTGGATGCGATTTTCTTTAACGTAACATTGATTGAGAGACAAACTTTTGAAATATTTTTTCTCAATAAATATTTGATTAGGTGATATTAGAGTATGTTACTTTACTTAGTAGATGTGAGGAGTTCTATAGATGTGTATTATCTCCATAAAAAATCTTTCATTCTTCTATTTTTTTTTATATTTCTTATCAATTCTTTTACTTTTTTTTAATTCATTTTCTTAAAATTGATGAGAGAGATAGATAAAGAAGTAGAGAAAATAAAGATGGTTTTTAGTAGAATATCCACGTTAATTTAGCTAAAATATTTGATTTTAGGACATTCAAAAAATCTTCTAAGCCTAATACAATAGGCTATTTAAACAACTACAAATAATAAGTTTTTATTATTAATTTATATTAGATAAAAAAAAGACTAGCTAAGCTTTTAATCGATTAAAACAATTATTAATTAATGTTATATATAGGTTTTATACATTGTATTAAACCATATACTTGTTGATTGTCATGTATTTTTTATACATTCAAACTAATTATCGTAAAATGTAATTTAAACAATCCACTCCTTTTGATTTTAAATTAATATAAAAAAATAAAAAAAAATATTTTGTGAGATAGAAGAAGATACTCTAAATTTGACTCAAATTATAAAGTTAAAGTAGATTCAATCGAGCTGCAGTTACATAAAAAAATTTCATTTAATAATTGTTTTTGAATGATTGGAATAATTTATTAATTTATTTAAAAATTTATTTTGTATTAAATTTTTCAGATAAGACATTAGACATATATTTAAATAAATTACTTTTTAATTAAATATTTAAATAGACTTATAGACATAGACTACTAAGATTAAGTTCAATTTAAAATAAACTATAAAAAAATTAAAATTAACACCACTACTATTAAGAGACATATAAATATACATATAAAAATGGTTAAGACGAGTTAAATTTTATAAAATTTGATTCTAATTATTAGTATTATATAATTTTTTAGATCTAATATGACCTCTTAAATAATTTAATTTTATGTGTCGATTTTATAAATAAAATCTAAAATCATAAATATTTCACTTTTTAAGAAAAGTTGTTCATTTAATTTATTTAAAACATTAGAGCTAGCCTTTTGCTAAACCTAGTCATAGTTGGTAAAGCAATGCTACTATACTAGTTAGCTAAGAGCACTTTAAAAGAAGCTACTACCATTAGAAAACAGTTAAATCCAATCCGTAATATTATCGATCGAGTGGTATCAAGGGGAACAATGAATGTTGGTTTATTCAACGCAAAGATGATGAATATTATGAATCTTGTGCAATATTTTTCACGTAAAGATTGAATCAACCACCAACCGGTATTTTGCACATCTCTTTGTTATATTATATATAGTATATGTAAAATAATTTGAAAATAACAAAACGGTACTCATTATTCATCAGGAATAGAAGAAAAAGACATTTTTCTAATGGGCGTTAACTGTAACTATAAGATTATATTACTAATTAAGATATAGTATTTATGGTGAATACGATTGGGTCTTGATTGCTTGGAAAGCACTAACCACAATTGAACAAATAATTGTAGAACATTGAATGGTTCAAACTTGGGACCATATGTGCCTTCATAACTGACCAACACATGTAGGTGTCTTGTAATTGCAATCTTAATCATAACATTAATTCCTCTATGTCTTTCAGCCAATATTTTTTATAAAAAAAACTACTACCTTAGTCTCTTTTAAGTAAGAATGATTATTTCTACATTAAGTTTTTAGTAATGTATATTTTCTTTTCAAAATTATTTTTCATTTATTAAGAAGAAAAATTAGTTAATCTTTTATTTTGCTTCACTTGATTAAGGATATTTTTGTGAAAAAAACTATTTTGAGAGACTTATATAAAAAAAGATATTTTTTTTTAGAAGATTTTATATGTAAGGACGGAATAATATCAAAGATTAAATAGTAGTTTTGTTTAACTAAAAAAGGATTGCTTTGTTAAGAAGAAAAAGAAATAGAAGGTACTATTGAATTAACTTTACATTTAATCCAAATTAAATAGACATAATCTACATTAGTACTATTTAATAAATAAGTGTAATGAGTCAAAATTAAATAAGTGTAGTGTTCTATGGGTAACCAAGTTTTTTAGTATAATAGAGTTATTATAGAAAATCCAAGTCTAGATATTAGATATTAGTCATAGTCACAAAATTCTTAATTTAGATCTTCCCCAAATTAATATGCATTTACACATAAGCACAAAAAAAGTCATAAAAAACCAAAAAGAAGTGCAAGAAGATCTGCTTCTTGCTTTTACTTTTGTCTACCTAAATAATCCAGGGTAAAAATTTCGAGGCAGTCAATGGGAGCAGCAATTGATTCTTCTAGTTTGATTCTTTTTTGCTTTTTCTACTTTGTGTGTGTGAGAGAGAGAAACTACATTTTGTATTTGTGTCTATCCTTTTTCTTCTTTTCCTAATGGAATGGATTTTGGGTTTGGTGTACTTTGTTTAGTTAATTTTCAAAATATGACAAACCTCTCCTCACCCATCACTATCTTTTGCATTAAAGAGGAAGACATTCACACAAGCAAATTGTACAAGAGAGTATACCCTCTGACAAAGACATCTCACTTGTATTTTTATAAGCACATTTGTTTTTTTTTTTTTAAAGTTTATTTAAGGTTATAGAAACGATCTACCTTTGTATTTTATATTTTTTAATCATAGAAGGTGCTAGTATGATTAAATTCTTGTTTGTTTCTTGGCAGCCATAGAAATTTATGTGTCATACACTCGAATCCCAATGTTGGTAAAGTATTCACCATGATTCTATAATTATGATGGAGCAATTCCTAAATGCACATTTGAATACATGATTTAGACAAACACAAAAAAAATAAAAATAAAAAATAATAATAATTAAATAATATATAATTTTAAAATGATTAAATGATACGTATATTTGTGTATGTGTGACCAAATTAATGTGGCAGTACAATAATTATTTATAATGATATGCTTGATCTATCAAATTGTGTTGTCTTTAAATTTTTTGTTCCAACAAGATCTTTTTTAAGTAATTATTTCGGCTAGAGTCAGGAGTGTTTGTTTTTACAGTACAATTAAAGTAAACATGTGACCACATAGAATCTACTTCCATTTAATGAATTTTTTTATCAAGATTTTTTATATATTTAACAAATCTAATAATTAAAGTAAATAGATAATTCATTTTATCAAATGACTTATTTTAATTATTAATGTGATTTTTATTATTATCAATAAAATGTATAATAATATTTTGAAAGTTATATATAGTAATTATTAAAAATGTTATATAAAAATAATAATTAAAATTACATTAAAAATTATAAATAATATTTTTTTAAGATAAATATTTTTGTTAAAGTATACTCTTTATAAGACGGAAAACATACAAAATATAGTTTCACAATATGTCGGTGCAATTGACATTGGGATGCGAGATTGACCAAATCGATGCTAATGGCTTAAAATTTATGTATTAGTCTGGCTCCATATCTTTTGTGCACCTCTTCTAAAATAGGGTAAAAATGTGTTGCTTTTGGGTAAAAAAATCATAAAGGCATTATTGGGCCACAGTACAATGGTAGGTGTAGTTCAACAACCCAATAACTCAAATCACACTTGCTATAGAGTTGGATGAAGTTTTGTTGTTTAGGCATTTTGTGGGTGCAAGTACAAATTGTAGGTGACTAGATAATTATACATCCAACTAACTCAACTTGTGGGAAAAAAGAAAAACTATTTTCCATCGGGAATTACTTCATCCAAAATAAAATATAAACACATATAATAATTAAAAAATTGATATATCAGATTAAAAATTAAAGACAAATACATCAATTTTTTAATTATTTTTTTTTATATTTCATTATAGAATAATAGATAGTTTTTTTTTATAAAAAGTACTAGTATTTATTATAGCCCAAAGTAAATTTACACACTCCAAAAATAAATTTTTGGAGGTACAAAACATAATCAAACACGCACTAGCTGATTGGTACTCTCTAAAATAGATTGGACAAGTCCATCATCAAGTTTTCAACCGTTTATGGGCCTAAGACTGCTAGGAGACGAAAATTAGTTTTTGTACTCCCTCAATTTGGGTTGTATCCCCACAATTTGTGAAAAACCCAAAATTACTCCTTCATTTTCATTCAACAAATGGTAAAAAAAAAATTACTCTAAAATCTCACCCCTCAACCAAATTTCCGGTACGTAATTATTTTCCCTTAAAAATCCGGTACACAATTTATAACTATCGAAAATTTCAAAACTGATAAATTTTCGGTTAACAAATTGTATTACCGGAAATTTCCCAAAAAAATTTCCGGTAAGTTATTTATATACCGGAAATTTCAAAATTTTGAAATTTCTGGTAGTTTGTTTTCAATACCGGAAATTTCAAATTTCCGGGCACAACTCCCGGAAATTTCATAATTTCTGGTATTGACTCATAACTACCGGAATTTTCAAATTTTCGGTATTAAAATTAATTAAATTATTTAAAAAATAAAAATACTAATAATAAATTAAAATAAAATACATTAATAAATTATATATTAATTTTATATTTTAATTACTATTATTATAATTAATAATTCTAGTTATAATTAAAAATGATTATAATTAAAATGATTAAATTATATTATAAATTTTAATAATATTATTAATATTAATAATAATAAAAAGAAAATTATATTAATAAAATAAAATATAAATACATTAAATTGAAGAAACAATATGCGGTTGATTAAATGTGCCTAAACAACTGTCTTCTGCTTTGCAGATAAATATAATAAATAAAAATTAATAATTATAATAATAATAAAATCAAATAAAATACATCAAACTTAAAACGGTTGACTGTGCCAAAACAAATACCGTATTCCTAATATTTTGCAGATAAAATAGCAACACAATTTTATTTTGTTAACAATTCCCTCCTATTTTTATTCGGATCTAATAAATAATAATAACAAAAATAAAATATTGTTAATTTAATTTAAAAAATAATAATAAAATTTTAATTATAATAATAATTATTATTTTGTAAATTAAATTAACAATATTTTATTTTTGTTATTATTATTTTTCAGATCGGAATAAAAATAGGAGGGAGTTGTTAACAAAATAAATTGTGTTGCTATTTTATCTGCAAAATATTAAGAATACGTTATTTGTTTTGGCATAGTCAACCGTTATAAGTTTGATGTATTTTATTTGATTTTATTATTATTATAATTATTAATTTTTATCTATTATATTTATCTATATTTATCTGCAAAACAGGAGACAGTTGTTAAAATAATTAAAATTTATCTACAACATAGGATAAAGTTGTTAAAATGATATAACACGTTAGTTGTTTAGGCACAGTTAGTCAACCGCATCTTGTTTCTTCAATTTAATTTAATGTATTTTTATTTTATTATATTAAAATAATTTTCTTTTTATTATTATTAATATTAATAATATTATTAAAATTTATAATATAATTTAATCATTTTAATTATAATCATTTTTAATTATAATTATAATTATTAATTATAATAATAGTAATTAAAATATATTATTAATTTATAATTTATTAATGTATTTTATTTTAATTTATTGTTAGTATTTTTATTTTTTAAATAATTTAATTAATTTTAATACCGGAAATTTGAAATTTCCGGTAGTTATGAGTTAATATCGGAAATTTCATTTTTGAAATTTCCGGGAGTTGTACCCGGAAATTTGAAATTTCCGGTATTGAAAACAAACTACCGGATTTTTCAAATTTCAGAATACAACTCCCGGAAATTTCATGGAAATTTCAAAAATGAAATTTCAGGTGAAATTTTTTTTCGAAAATTTCAGAAAGAGGGGTATGAGGAAAGTGTTTGGGTTTTACTGAAATTTGAAAGATATTTTAGTACTTTCACTCAAAAAAATTTAAAACGAGAGGGTACAAAACAAATTGTGGGAGTACAAAAACTAATTTTCCTAGGAGACGGATCAATCAACCTGTTTTCTTGGGTTTAATTGGCTGGCCCAAAATAAAAGACAAAGTAACCCAAATCAAATAAGTAATCAAATAAAGCGGGTGGGCCACAAAGCAAAAGCCCGAATTATAACAAATTGTTGCCTATTATCATTTGGTGAATGATCATTCAATCTTTTTTTTTTGACTTTTTATCATATTTTTGTTTTCAATAGTGTATTTGGGACGTGACCGCAAAATTTGAGATGGATGAACATTCACCTTATCATTTCACGTAGGATAGGAATTTTTTTTCCCATCTAAATAAATGATGAGATTTCGATACAAATCAAAACTTGGATAGTCTCTTTTAAAGCAAAAGCATATTGGGAGTATCCTTTTCTCACTCCTTTTGGAAATATATGTATGAAGAAAACTCCATTTCTATACCGTTTGGATGTGTATTTCTAGACAATAACACAATTTTTTTTCTCCATCCGAAAATGTATTTCCAAATTCTTATATGGCTATTTAGAAATGTATTTTGGAATTTTTATATGGCTTTTTAGAAATGTGGGGGGGTGAGAAAAGTTGGATCAAGTATATTTGGAATTTCATTTTCAACTGTGAAGATTGGTACGTCTACAATACAACAAGTGTTCACATTATTGATGTTGGATATAATTGATATGTACTATTGGTGTAGAAAAAAGTCTTACGGATTCATCCAATTATACTCATTGAGTTTTATGGTTAGTTTTTTCACCTTTCTATATTTTTAAAAGCATCCAACTGAATCATGAGGCGTTATGTTGTCGATATACATATTTGGATTGGTCTATTCGGAGGATTGAGGTGGAAACAGAAATTATCTTCTTTTTTATGCATTCCAAATACCGCAAAAGCTGCAATGTTGTGTGGTGATTTATATTTGGAATATATGGTTTTATGTTTGGGTGTTTCTTCTCTCGCCTCCTAATGTTCTCAAATACACGTTTGGATTGGTCAATCCATACGTGTAAAATACATCTCCAAATTAGCCAATTCGCCTAAATTTTGGAGACTTTTGAGAAGATTTGGAAGTGAAAAAATAAGTTTTCTTCATGTTTTTGACATGCATTGGTATTTTGTTGGAAAAAAAAATCTTACTTAGCTTGGCAATGAAATATAAGACCTATAGTCTTCTACTAATGTTCAAAACTAGTTTATGTTTAACCAAGAACCAGAAAAGAATTTTGATAACATTTCCATCATTTTAGTTATTTACACCAGCTATCAAATCTTATCAGCACATCTAAAATATAATGGATTGATAGAAGTAACAAAGATAAAAGACAACAGAAATAGTCCTCTTAAAAGTACAAAAATCATGTTATTTTTGTAAAATCAGGAACATAACTTTCGTCTAACACTTCTTGATGGCATTCAGTGACTTCATAATCTGTCAACTTGGTTCAAACTCCAAAGCTTTAGCAGAGTAAGTATGACAGGAATCATAAAATACGTAGCAATCAAAGCTCTTATTTGACTCACTAACTGCATTACAAACACCGATTTGCAAGGATAAATAACTTATTATCTAGTAAAGAAGTTCCACCCTTGGATGCTGCAGCATTGGTTTCATCATTCAAGAAAAGGGTAGTCAGTATAACCAATAACTGGATCAGATAAGTAAAATGTCTCCCTATTATACTTGTTAAGAGGAGCATCAAGTGCAAATCTCTTTGGCAAATCTGGATTAGCTAAGAACAAACGACCATAAACAACAAGATCTGCTCTATCTTCAACTATGGCATTGATACCATCGTGTCGGTCATAACCACCTGCAACCATGAAAGTGCCATTGAAAGCCTTTCTCATTGGCACCAAGCTATGAGGGCATTCAATTTTTTCATTAACAGTTTTCATTCTTGGTTCCACCATGTGACAATACAAAATACCATATTTATTGAGGGCATTAGCCATATAAAGCCCCAACTCTTTGGGATTAGAGTCTCCACATTCTGCATATTCTGCAAAAGGTGATAATCTAATTCCAACTCTTTCTGCACCTATCTCATTTGCAACAGCTTCAACAACTTCCAAAGCAAATCGACAACGATTCTCAAGGGATCCACCATATTCATCTGTTCTGTCATTCACTTTATCTTTCATGAATTGCTCAAGTAAGTAGCCATGAGCTCCATGAATCTCAACCCCATCAAAACCTAAAATTCGCACCACATTGAGTATGTTACATAATTGTAAAATGTCCTAGTACCCTCTAAATGCAACAAACTGTTAAATCATTCTCATTTTGAAGAAAGTTGCAAAAGATGAGTGAAGTTACCAGCTTCAATAGCATTTCTTGCAGCAAGTCTGAAATCATTAACAATGTTGGGAATTTCATCTGTCCTTAGCCTCCTCGGAGGAGTGAATTTTGCTACATCAATACCATTACTTCTAATTTGTGGTGTGAGTGGTTTATCTGTAGAAGATATCGGTGCTTGTCCATTTGGTTGATAAACTGTTCAGAATAATACCATACAAAACAGTCATAAATTGAGCTAGTAAATAAATCATCATGTAAATGAACAATTGAACATTTATGAATATTTATATAAATCGTTACCAGTATCAGAAACCCTTCCAACATGCCAAATCTGACAGAAGAAAGTAGCACCTTGAGCATGAACAGCATCAACAATAGGTTTCCACGCTTGAATTTGTTCAGTAGTCCAAATACCAGGCGTGTCTGGATAGCCTTGAGCAGTGTCGGAGACACCGGTGGCTTCGGCTATGAGAAGACCACCGTTAGAGCCGATAGCTCTTTGAGAGTAATAGAGAATAGCATGTGGTTGAGGAACGTTTTGGTATGATCTCTGTCTCGTTAACGGTGCTAAAACAACTCTGTGAGAGAGATTGAATTTACCCATTTTGTAAGGAGTAAGAAGAGGAATCGGATTACCAGATTCAACAACACCACCCATTTCTTCAACGTTGATTAATAATTTGAAAGTTGAATTTCAAGGTTTGTATTTATACCCAAACTAAATCTGGACAGTGGTGCTGGCGGCGACTTTTATATAATTAATACTTTTGCCGCTCATTATGTCATGTAGTTCGTCACTAAATCACCGCACGAATAAATTAATTAATTAATTAAGATTTAAATATATTTTTTTGTCTAAGTAAATATAACTTTTTTTTTTATTTTGGTACTCGTAATTTTTTTTTTCTACTTCTACGGCTAAAGTTTCTATTTTTTCATTTGTTGTTGCATCTGCATCTGAAATTGTTGCTACTTCGACGTTTGTTGTTGTGTTTGCTATTGGTTCTGACGCTATTACTAAAATAATTGAGGTAAATTCTACAATACACATAATAATTAATCAAATGTGTAATTTATATGTTAAATTCTGCAATGTTAAATAATTCTGCAAATATTAGTTGTTTTAGCTACGTACCCATATTTATATGATTTCAATTTTGCATTTGTTGTTGATTTTGCAGAAAGTGAAGAAAACAAAACCAAAAGGTGCAAGAAAATTAGGTGTTAAGAATGTGAGGAGAAGTGACAAACTGAAAACTACTTTTAAAGGTGTCTACAATGGTCTTGGAAGTGATTCATGAATTCCATTACTAATAAATGATGTTGATGCTGATGATGATCGAGCAAGTCCATTAATAGTTGATGATGCAGGAAGTTCACAACCTATTTTGAGTTATCCTAAAATGTGAGGTTGTTTGGGTGACTTCCTTTTTTTTTTTTTGGATCAAATAAATAAAAATACATCAGATTTGAGTAGACGTGGCAGCGGTCATTTTTGTTCTAATGAGCATTAATTTTTATTTATTTGATCCGAAGAAAAAATTAATGTTTGTGGTTTAAAAAAAACATACAATTAACTTTATGAGAAAATATTTATAATAAACTCTTCGATTATCAAATATAAAATAAAGTAAATTAACCAAAATAAATTTATTAATTTTAAATTTTAAACTAAATACATAAATTTTTTATAACTAAACTTTGTTTTATATTCAAAATCCGAAAGAGTATTTTGTTATTAAGGCTACATTAGTGAGTCTTGGACCATTCATTAAAATTCAAATAAATAAATGATATGTGCCGACTCGGTAGAAGATTATAGCGGCATCAAACCAACAACCCCTTCCTCATATTACCCTAGTTTTGGGTTACTAAAACAATCCTTATTGGTTGAGCATTGTTAGTATCATAATGGTTACAACAGTAGCTACAAAAAAGTTTTAGGTACTAAAATAATCCTCTTATTAAATCACAAAGCTCATGTATATGGTATTACAAAATCAGGTACATAATAGTTTTACACACTGTTTATTCTAACAGAGAAGAATCCATAAAAAATATAACCATCAAAATTCTTATTTCAGAGACCAACTTCACTAAAAAACCAATGTGCAAATGGAAAAAAATAAAGCTTATTTAATATGGAGGTTCCACTTCCATCCTTAGATGCTACAACATTGTTTTCTTCATTCAAGAAATGGGTAGTCAGTATAACCAACAACTGGATCAGGAATGTAGAATGTCTCTCTGTTATACTTGTTGAGAGGAGCATCAAGTGCAAATCTCTTTGGCAAATCTGGATTAGCTAAGAATAAACGACCATAAACAACAAGATCTGCTCTGTCTTCAGCTATAGCATTGATCCCATCTTGTCTGTCATAACCTCCTGCAACCATGAAAGTTCCATTGAAAGCCTTTCTCATTGGCACCAAGCTGTGAGGGGTTTCAATTAATTCATCGGCAGATTTTATTCTTGGTTCCACCATGTGACAGTAAAGAATATTGTATTTATTGAGGGCATTAACAATATAAAGTCCCAATGCATTTGGATTAGAGTCACCACTTTCTGCATATTCTGCAAAAGGTGATAATCTAATTCCAACTCTTTCTGCTCCTATCTCATTTACAACAGCTTCAACAACTTCCAAAGCAAATCGACAACGGTTCTCAATGGATCCTCCATATTCATCTGTTCTGTCATTCACTTTATCTTTCATGAATTGTTCAAGTAGGTAGCCATGAGCTCCATGGATTTCAACCCCATCAAAACCTGCAATTTGCACCCCATTAAGCATGTTAAGTGGTTTGCAAAATGTCCTAGTGCCCTTTAAAACAACAAATAGTCTTGTTTCTGAAAAATATTTTTGTGCTATGATTGGAAAGTATTTTTCAATTTTAAAGAAATTGGTAAAGATCAGTGAAGTTACCAGCTTCAATAGCATTTCTTGCAGCAAGTCTGAAGTCATTGACAATATGTGGAATTTCATCTGTCCTTAGCCGTCTTGGCGGCGTGACTTCTTCTGAATCTTTGCTTGGTGTGAGTGGCTTGTCTGTAGAAGATATTGGTGCTTGCCCATTCGGCTGAAAAGCTGTTGAGAATAACATGGAACGTGGACATTTTAATGTTAGAGATACAGTAGGCCAAAGTTATTTGATTAATGTCTGATAAACATGTTATATAGTTTACACTTACAACAAAGCAAATTCACACATTATTGACCAATTGTTTAATTAACTTGAACTAGTTAATGTCACTAAAGATGTCCTAGTATCCTAGCATGTCTCATATTTTCCATTATGAATTTCTTCATGAAATTGCTTCCACATTTGCATTTTGAGAAAGAATGACTTTGAAAAAAATAAGCTGACAGAGCTACGATGTTAATATTATATTTGGCCTATACTCATGCAAAAAAATGTTTTTTTTTTCTAAAATTGATTTAACTTAAACCTAGAATTTATAGTTTTTACCTCAAGAATTGATTTTTAGCCTAAAATATATCATTCAACCCACTTTGATATGAATAAATTAAAACATAAAGTAGTTTATATGATCAAATAAAAAAAAAACCTGGAGATGAAACCCTTCCAACATGCCAAATTTGACAGAAAAAGACACTGCCTTTGGCATGAACAGCATCTACAATAGGTTTCCATGCCTGAACTTGCTCTTGAGTCCAAATACCAGGAGTGTTTGGATATCCTTGAGCAGTATCAGAAACACCAGTAGCTTCTGCTATGAGAAGACCTCCTTTAGAAGCTCTCTGAGAGTAATACTCAACAGCGATGTCTTGAGGAACATTGTTGTAGGATCTCATTCTAGTAAGTGGTGCCAAAACAACTCTGAAAATGAAGAATGGAGGTTAGCATTGAAATTGAAATTGAAATTGAATAGTAGAAAGTGGAATTAATATATATATATATATATATATATATATACCTATGATCGAGATTGAATTTGCCCATGTTGTAAGGTGTAAGAAGAGGGACGGTATTAGCAGTAGTGATTCCCATGATGATGTTCGTTAAATTTGAAATGCAAATATATGTAATTGAATTTGAATTTGAAGGAGGTTGATTGGGTGTGTCTATATTTATACTATTTGGTAATTTAATTGACAAAGTAATAAGGTAGGTGTGAAAAGTCTTTTTGCATTTGCATATTGGTGACGTGAGGCATTGCGTTAGCATATTTTCCTTTCATATTGTTCCCATTCAAGGTTGTACCTCCCCGCTAAACCGTCCACGTTCCTTCTTTTCCCATTTCATTCAACAATTCGCCGGCGTCACCGATCTCTAATGCTGTTTCGTACTTGTGTGTCAATTTCTTACTTTGATTTCAATTATCATTTTATATAGATAGAGAAAGCAAAACTTTATATAAAAGAGAATTGAGCTTAATTCAATGTTAAATACATTAGTTTTGATTTTTTGTCAAAAAAAAAAAAATTGTAAGTTAAAAGTTAAAACAACCTTCCGGAACTTCTTTTGCTGGAATCCTTGCATTTCATTTTCTCAATTCTTTTGGAATGTCTTCTCACTTATGATGTCGATAAAATGGTTTTTTGTTTTCAATATTTTTTTGTGCTAGAGATATGCAATGGTAATAGAAAAATGTCATCTAAACACAAATAGTTTATACAATATTTGATATGTATGTATTTATTCGACTAACAATATAAATTAATAAAATATAAATTATTAATCATTTATTTAACATATATCATATTAACCGCTAAAATATAAGATATTAACTACTTTAAATTACTGAGATTTAGTGATTAAAAAAGTTAATACAATGTATTTTAGTTATTAACTATGTTTAAAAAGTAGTTAATATCATATATTTTAGTAACTAATGAAATATTCAAAATTATTAATGACACAAATATATATTGTGTTATAAGAGTATTTTTAATTTTGTTTAAATATTTACAAAAAATAGTTTTTTTACAATTTTTTTTAATAAAAAAATAAATAAACAATACACCATATACATAGAACATATGTATCAATGTCTCTGCTTGAATATTTAAAATACTTTAGTAACTGCTCATGAATTACTAACTGCTATTCTGTCTCTTTCTCTTGGCCCTCCCATTCAATAGGTTGTCCATACACGGCTTCAGCTCCAGCACCCACTAAAAACGAGTCACACCCTTTGGCTTGATAGCGAAATCTAAATCATAACAAATGGACGAGGTGCAGGTTGACCCAAATTAATTCAACTGCAAATAACATATTAATATAACATTACAGCATTGAGCAGACTTACTTTCACTTTCACAATCTTAAACAGAAACAATCAAGAATTAAAAAATACATAGAATTGGTTGGTAAATTAAAAAGTACCCATTTACGATTGTTAGATTGAGGCAACGTTCCTTTAAATTCCAAAAGAGAGCACAACTAATATGAAAGCACAAAATTCTTAAAACCATGCAAATTTCAAAAGAACAAATTTGTCCATAAATTTTAGTCATCTCAAATATAAATATGTGAGTAGTTGTATTATATATTGATTAATTATGGACAAATTACTTTATTAAATATTTAAATTTCATAATAAAATTAGTTTAGATTGTGATGAGATCCATATAGAAGAATCAAATATTCAATTAACATATCACATTATAACACATTGATTAATGATACAAAAAACTGTTTTAATTAATTGAATCTCATATCTTTTTAAGTTGAGATGTGTTCCACGGAGTATAAAAATAATTATTTAAATATAAATTATAAGATAAAAGATAAAAACAAATAAAACTAAAGATATAAGACTAAAAGAAATAAAAAAAAGGATAAATCACCAAAATGAATATTAAATAAAAAATAAATAA
>JBBPBQ010020322.1:864376-913315 GCA_037974755.1 Cicer yamashitae | reverse complement strand
TTCCTTTAAACCACTAACTCATAAATTAATTAAAAAAAAAAAAGCCAAATGCCAACTAATTTAAGTGAAATTGATTTATGTCATGTAAATTAAAAAATTTGGATCAATTTATTAACGATCGAATTTTAATAACATTCTTTCTTTTAATTTCAATTATAAAGAAAGAATGCTGTTAAATGAAAGTCATTCCATGATCCTCTTCATAGCTTTCCTATGAAAATATATTTTAGTGTATTACTCGATCAAACACATGTTAACCTCGATCAAACACATATTAACGTTAAGTGAGAAATACTTAATATAAACACAATATTTAGATACAAACTTTTAGACACACATAAATAAATAAAAAATTAAATTAAATAATATAATTAAATTATTTTTTATTTATTTTTTTTATAATTTTTGTGATTGTGTCCATGTAAGAATATATTATTAGATTGATAAATTTTAAATTATTATTTTTAAAATATTTTAAATATTAATTAATAAAATTTATTTTTAATTAAAAATATTATTTTACATTTTTAAGTTATTAAATCGTTAATTTTATCAAATACTTTAATTAATGCAATCTATCAAATATAAGAATGTCAAATTAGTGTCTAAATTTTATAAATTGACAAATATATTATTAAAATTAGAATAATAGAATATGTCCACTTTGATCTCAAATAAATCTCATTTACTCGGAGACAAAGTAGTTGTGCATAAACTAATTATAGATAAATTATTTAATGAAAAACTTAAATTTGATAAGAAAATTAGTTTTAACATTAATATGATATTAAGGTGAATGAGTCAAATATTTAACTAACATGTAATGATAAAAATTTAAATAAAGACTATTTTGATTACTATTTTACAATTTTATTTTTAATTTGTATTTAAGCATTAATTTGACTTTACTATTTGAAGGAACAAATTAGTCATTTATTATTAAGAACACTTAAAAAAGCATATTCGTAAGTTGAATGAGAGAAGCAATTGCTTATTGTCACGTATATTTTCCTAATTATTAAATTATTAATTAATTAATTAATAATTAAAGTTGGTTGAAGAGGCGGAGAGTGAGGCTCGCAGATCCATCCACCACCACCGCCGCCGCCACCGTTATCGCATATTATTCTTTCCCTTCTCTTCTTTCTCTTCTTGTCCTATTCCCTTTCTATTTGACTTCATTATACCTTATTCTTACTTCAAATTCACACACTCTTTCCAACCGCAATGGCTTCCCTTTTCATTCGCCGCAACTGCAACGTCCTCGCTCGCGCCCTAACCGGTTCGCTCCTTTCACCTTCAATTCCTTATCAACATCTTCCGCATTTCCTTTTCATTATTCTTTTACTACATATCCTTCTCCTCCAAATTTTACCATCAAATGTTCCGAATTATTATACTTACGCATTCACCACATGCTTTAATTCATCACAATCAACTGTTTTCCTATGATTCCTTTTCCCCTTGAACTTGATATTATTATTATTTTTTCCATGTCCTGAAGTAGGTTATGAATGTTTATATTGCTAATTCATTTTTTTTGGATGATTCTTGCTATTATGTTATCCTCTGAATTCCAATGTATACTTAATTCTTTCTATTTTGTTTGTATTGTATTCAGGAAATAAGGAGCATTTTTGTCCGCACTTTCAGTTCAAATTTGAATGTTTAGGTGTTGCTTTAAACAGAATACCTTCATATAGCCGCAGTTATGGTTCCATCGGAAATGATTTTACCGACTTGACGTAAGTATATACATGTATGTTCCACAGGTATTCAATGTGCCATGTTATATTAGTTTGAAAATAATTGGTTTGGTTTTTCTTTATCTCAATGATTATATAAATTTTGATGTAATTATAGTAAATCTTAAGACATGTTTCATTCCCATTGAAGTGTGTTATCATTCTCTTGGAATCTCTTCTCACGTATGCTTACTATAACTTGAGATAATGGGCTTTTTTGAATATTCTTTGTTGTGCAAAAGCTGTCATGCAATGGTCATATGATTGTATCATTGTTATTTTTAGTTCACATTTAATGGTTGTAAATGCTGATGCTTGTTTCCTGTTTGTTTTAGTTCCCCTCATACATGGTATCCACAGGCCAGGAAGAAACGTCGCAGGGTTATCCTGCATGTTGGTCCCACTAATAGCGGTAAAACCCATCAAGCTCTGAAGCAACTTCAGTCAAGTGCTTCTGGTAAATTGCTTCTGCTTCTTCTGAAATGGCAATGGTAATCAGTGATGTAAGAGGATGTTAACTAAGTAAGATGAATGATTCATTATTTTTAATACTTTGTAGGAATATATTGTGGCCCTTTAAGATTGTTGGCTTGGGAGGTAGCAAAACGATTGAACAAGGCAAAAGTTCCATGTGATCTCATTACAGGTCAGGAGAGAGAGGAAGTTGAGGGTGCAAATCATAAGGCTGTTACAGTTGAAATGGCTGATGTATCAGCTGATTATCAATGTGCTGTTATTGATGAAATTCAGGCAAGTCAAATTTTCATTTTGAGACTCCTTGGTATTATATCTAAAATAGTTCCCAGGAATATTTTGGTTTTATATGAGCCAAGATAATAAATTTCACATCTTAAAGGTCTGGTTCTTATCATAGTCACGCCGCATCAGTTATTCTGTTTTAGTGGTATTACTAATTTAGAGTTAAAAAGAATTTATTCATGATTGAAGCATCTTCATTGTGGGAGACATTGATTGCTTTGTGAGCTTTGCTAGTCATTTTTTTTCATATCTTGTTATATGAAAATATAAGCATATAGGTTTTTCACAGTATGCTTGTTATTGTGAATGCTTTTGTATCTTAACCTTTATATTTCTTTCTGCATTTAGATGTTGGGGTGTAATTCAAGGGGATATTCTTTTACACGTGCTTTGTTAGGCATTGCTGCCGATGAACTTCACCTTTGCGGTGATCCAGCTGCTGTTCCCCTTATTCAGGAGATATTGAATATTACTGGTGACGAGGTTGAGGTAATGAAACTTATGTTCTTCATTAAGTCTCCGAATAATCACTAAAAACATTATCTTCTTTTGGGGTTGGGTGATGAGAATGGGGTAGATAACTTATTGCTTGCAGTAATTTCATTCAAATGAATTGGCCATTATAGTTTGAATCTCTCTGACTAATTTTTTTCTTCACGTGTACTGCAGATTCAGTTTTATGAGAGATTGTCACCTTTAGTCCCAATGAAGGTTCCTCTTGGATCCTTGTCTGATGTAAGAAACGGTGATTGCATTGTAACCTTTTCACGTCAGGATATATACAAATTGAAGGTGAGCTTTCACACTTTTTTTAAAACTATTTTTGGTATGAGATACGGTAGATATATGTAGATAATTCATTTGAACATTTTTTTTTATTTATATTTTAGTGCTCTGAATTCAAAACAATAAAGGGCATGTATATTTGACTATAAATTTCCTTATACACTTGCATTTTTTTCTATGACATGGACCCACTATTGACTTTAGCTAGCACTTGGTTGGGATTGTCTAATCTGTACTATGATATAATTTACAACTAGAATCGGATTTTAATTGACTCCAATCTTTTACCATCTAATTGAACATTACAGCTTGAAGAGTTTTTAATCATGTTCCCGGTGCTATTTTTACTCATAAATATATGGAATGGAGATAATAGATACATTGCCAGAACTCTCATGAGCTAGGGAAGGTTTAATCGCTTAAACAATATCTTAATCATTATTTTTTATTGACATTGGTTCACAGAAGATGTGAATGATAGGATATTATATCTCATAAAAAAGGCCGGCTGCTAACCTATTTCGAATTCAAAAAACATTAATTGCATGTTTGGAAATTTTGCTTATGCGGTATGCACTATGGGCTAACTTGTAAAAGTTGACATTCATATTGCTCAGAAGAGAATTGAGAGAGAAGGAAAGCATCTATGTTCAGTAGTTTATGGTTCACTGCCACCAGAGACTCGAACAAGACAGGTATGAGCTCCCACCTTTCTCTAAGAAGGTTTAGGTTTCCCTTTTGAATTACACTTGCTTCATGAGAATTTGATCTTTAAGTTTTAAAATTTACAGACCATAAAATATTTGCCCTTTGTTTTGTTCTTTTGAATCTTTAGTAGTATTTCTAATTTAAAAACCTCTAAATATTTGCCAATGATTTTCTGAGTTGAAAGTTTCATTAGGACTGCAGGCAAGCATGTTCAATGATGCAAGCAGCGAGTGTGATGTTCTTGTGGCCAGTGATGCCATTGGAATGGGTCTTAATCTAAACATCTCTAGGATCATTTTTTCAACCATGAAGAAGTTTGATGGTTTTGAGATGCGAGATCTGACTGTACCCGAGATCAAACAGATTGCAGGTAGTATGTAATTATTTTTAAGCTGATTTGCATTGCTCCAGAATTTGATTAAATGGCTGTTGCTGATATGTAAAAGTAAAACAACTGATAATTTATGTTGTTTTTTTTTATTTTATTTAGTTTCAATAAGTAGATATATTTATGTCCAATAAGACTAAAAATAACTTTTTTTTGGGGGAGATTTTGCAAATGTTAAATCAATTTCGAGCATTGTAACACTATTACAACAGAGTATTAGCTTTGCATGACTTTTCTACCATTATCTTTTAACAGGAGACTAGTCAGCTATACATGTTGTTAGATTAAACTTCTGGTTTAAGTTTACTTTCGTACCTAATCTCCATGGGCTTTAACATGCCTTCTTTTTATCTCTCTTCTCTCATTCTACTCAACCTATTGCTTCTCCTTCAGACGATAGACTCTCAATTAATTTTGATTTTTTTGTATTGTTTCATATATTTGAATCAAGTCAGTTTTAATGTTTATTTATGTAATTGATTTGGCATCTACTTCAGGTTTAAAAACAACTACTAAAACCAAATATATAATATTCACTATTCTAACAGAGATTTTATATTTATATTTTATTAAAATGTGGAGACTTGGAGTAATATGTTCTGTATATTTGGGTTTTGGATCGTAAATTATTTTTGGATCGCTTGAATGCATATATTCATGCAGGGAGAGCTGGTAGATATGGGTCAAATTTCCCTGTAGGAGAAGTAACATGCATGGATGCAGACGATCTACCTTTGCTCCATTCGTCATTGGACTCTCCATCACCCATTTTGGAGGTAACCTAACTTCCTAATGCCTAATTACTGTGGCGCTACCAAATATGTAGTGTAGTGTAGTTTGGTTTACTTTTTCTCAAATATTTATTGATTATTTGTGTAATATGTATTCTGATGCAGCGTGCTGGATTACTTCCCTCCTTTGATCTGTTGTATATGTACTCACGATTACACCCCCAAAATGGTTTCTATGAAGTGCTGGTAAGTTATATGCTCATTTGGTTGTGCATAGAAAACCATCAACCATGAGTTTAATTGTCTGAAACGTAATTCCTTGGTAAAAATAAGTTTTTGGCTGTCTTCTCTTCAAAATGATTTAGCCCCCAAAATCAGTTCATATTCTACTCTGTTCTGAGTAGCTTTGCCCCCCCAAAATTGATTTTGCTCACAAAATTTGTTTAGAATAACTTTTTGTTTTTGTATACAAATATAAGTTACTCTATGGTCAACTAACTTTTAACCAAAACCAATTTTACTAAATTAATTCACTCAAAATCAATTTCATCCACCGTAGATCCAAACTCTTACTAAATCTGCATGCCATATCTTACATTCTGTCATCCAGTGGTATGGTAGTTTGTAAATTATATCTAGATATTTTTTTAATTGTTATCAAAACAAGACTGCTAGTAGAAGGAGAAATGTGATTCATTATTCCTAAATAGGCAGGTGTCTACTAACCAAGTGTCCTCATCATCTGTCAAATTGTCAAAGTGGAATCTCCGTAGATTTCTTAACATTAAAATTTATTATCCCATTATTTCCCAAAAATACATATTTAATATTGCTCTTATATTGCAGGAGCATTTTATTGACAACGCCAAATTATCTGAAAAGTATTTCATTGTTAATTGTGAACAAGTATTGGTATGTCTTTCTATAGCTGCATTGTCATTGCATCATGGACATTTCCTATCAATGTTATATTGTTCTTCATTATTAATATCATTTATCAAATATCCCTCCATTATTGATTGTTCACTGATCTTTTAATTGCTTTGTGGGTATTGTTGTCTGACCGACACCAGAAAGTGGCTGCTGTTATTGACAAGTTTCCCCTTGGATTGCGTGATAAATACCTTTTCTGTATCAGGTACATTTATATCTTTTGGGAAAGTTACATTTTTGGAATGCAAAACCCCAGACTTAAGGACAATTCTATGAATTGAAATTCTAATAAATTAGGGTGTCTGTATTTTATATCATTTAATCTTTTCAATTACTTTTAACTGATACCCATAATATTCAGTCCAGTTGACATGGATGATGAGATTTCATCTCAAGGCCTGACACAGGTAATTAACATTTAGTATGTATCAAACTTGTTTATGTTTAGTTTGAATGGTCTTAAACATGACACTGATGCATATTGCACCAGTTTGCAGAGAATTATGCAAAGAAAGGCCTTGTCCGGCTTCGAGAAATATTTACACCAGGAACACTTCAAGTACCCAAGACGCCTTGTGCTCTTAAGGAGCTGGAGTCCATCCACAAGGTTTTTTTTTCCTGTTGCTTTAATATTTAAATCCTCCGACACAACGTTAAGCTTGCTGCGCTGTGATCTATGGTGTGTTTGGTTTTTGTCATGAGACAGTGAACACCCTTTCTCACCAATGAAACCTCATAGTTGCTTTCACTTTGAAGAGCTTTGGAATGTATGCACTATGCAAGCAAAGTCACGGTCATTAACAATTTCATAACTTCACTCACCATTTTAACAACCATGAACACCAGACAGACTTGCCAATATTTTCCTTCCTTTAGTTTGATGGAAAAAGTTGATAAACCCCTTTTTTTTATTGATTTTGAAGGCGTTAGCTTCTGAGTATATTTGCAAGTTTTGATTGGTGCCAAACTGCAGGTCTTGGATCTCTATGTTTGGTTGAGTTTTAGGTTGGAAGAATCTTTCCCAGACCACGAGCTGGCTGCATCTCAAAAGGCCATTTGCAGCATGTGCGTGTTTCTTAGTGTTTGACTCTTTGTGATACACTGCTTTGTCCTATTTTATCCATGAACTAATATTTATCAATTTGATTTTATAGGCTGATTGAGGAATTCCTAGCAAGATATGGGTGGCAGAAGCCAATGGCTAGAAGGCTGCCTTCGCGTAAAATGTCAAGTTCTCTGTTATCCCAACACTTGAGGCAAAATTAATAGATTGCGCTTAATGGACGACATGAATGCATGATTCCCCTGACTGCATGGAATCTGAATCCTAATCCCCTTTCCATGCCAGCACTTTGACCCAGCTCACATTTGTATGCTCAGCATTGTAAAAGTTTCAGATAATATAATTTTCTTTTTGTATATTCTATAGGTTCTTTTGTACCCCTTGGGCGGTTTTATCACATTTTTATCATGACGTGTTGCATCATTCTACAATTCTTCATCTAAATTATGAAAGCAAATAAATAGTTTCATTTTTCCTTGTTTTTGTTCATTTTCAAGTTGAATATGTCATTAATTTGGTTCTTAACTATCACTTTCTCTCTCAAATTTAGTCATTGAACTATAAAAATATAATAGTCACCAAACTATTATTTGATTAATCAATTTAGTCCTTCACTTTCTTTAAAAATATGGGGTAGAATGATAATACAAATACTAATTTGATGAATTTAAAATAGTTTAAGGATTATATATTATATTTATGTAGTTCAGGGACTAAATTAGAGAGAAAATTATAGTTTATGGACTAAATAGATGGTTTATTGTTTTCGGGCTAGACTAAACACATATCAAAATGCTTGTCAATGGTAAATCTTATTTAGAAGTATATTCTTTTACACATCCAACTTAACTTTCTTGCATCTCCATATGATATCAACATCAATTTATCTAAACATACACGTTGGCGCATTGCATTTGTTTAATAAAACCACATTATATAAAGATAATGAGTGATGTTAACATGTGTCTTAAGAGCACATGTTAAGCATTCCACACATAGTATTTATATATTGAAAAAATTGATTGCACAATTTTCGAAAAAGAGAAATGTATAATTTTCAATACAAAATTTCTACTTTTAGCATTTCCTAAGATAACGAAAAATCAGATTTGATACTACCCTTCTTTGGAAACAAAATTGTTGAGAGATTTTTCTGATTGAGAAAATGTTTAGGGGTTAATTTTACAACAATGCACTTGAACAAATCTTGGTGGAAGATAAATAAAACCCCCCTCCTCTGTAGCATAAACTTCTAAACGTACATATGGTGCATAAATATGAGTACTGGCTGCATAAATAAACTTCTAAACGTACATTGGGTTCATGAAACAACAATTTTTAGGGGGGAAAATCTTTCCAAACTATCCTTCCTAAACATTAGGTAGTCCAAAGTCCAATGACCACGGATTATTAAGTGCCCTAAATATGTCGTTCCTCTAGCTCTAGGACACGTGCCATCAATTCCTCAACGTGATCTTTCTCCTTTGACATTTTCTTGGACTCGAGCTTTCCCACCAATAGCTTGAGTGTGCTTTGTCTTGGAGTTAATCCCTTCAAGACCATCTCCTCAAAGAATCTGCAAGCATCCTCAAGTTTTCCACACTTAGTCAGACTATGCAACAAAAGTGTGTAAGTTCCAAGATCAGGGCTTATATCATTTTTGAACATGTGATCCAACAAAAACTTGAGCACCTTCATTCTCTTCTTTTTGCAGCACATCTTGATCAATGGATGATAAGTCTGCAAATCCGGCTTGCACGATGTTTCTTCCATTTCCTTAAGCAACCTAAGAGCAGTCTCTTCCTTTGAATGTAGACAAGCAATAGTAATCATAGTATCATATGTTACCACATCTCTCACAACACCTTGCTTAGGCATATCCTCAAAAACCTCACAAGCATCCTTTAATCTACCAGCTTTGCCAAGAATGAACACCAATGAACTGTAAAATGGAGTGTCAGGCACAATGCCATCTCTCTTCATTCTTTCATATTCCTCCAAAGCTTTGCTCAATTGCCCTGCCTTACCCAAAGCAAGCATCAAAATAGTATAAGTCACAGCATTAGGAGGACAACCATTTTCCCTCATCTCCTCCACAACTTGATCCACTTTGCGAAAATGCTTGTCGTGACAATAAGCTTCAATGAAATTATTATATGAGAAAACATCAGGAACAAAGCCACGTTCCTTCATTTCCTCCATTGCTTTTCGGGCATTCTCAAAGTTTCTAATTTTACACCACCCATGTATCAAAATATTGAATGAAGAAGAGTTCAATGGAATCAAACTCTCAAACTCAAAAAGAACTTTGTGGGCAAGTTCAACACTTTCTCCTTTCACCAAAGCACCTAAGAGCACATTCAATGAAGCTGTGTCCTTTTTGACACCAAACTCATCCATACTTCGAAAAGCTTCAATGGCATCTTCATACTTGCGCCTCTTTGCAAGCCTCCTAATTACCTTAGTCATTGTATCCAACGTGACATACCCTTCAAGTTCCGCCATTTCCTTCACCAACTCCCACATGAGATCAAATTCCTTGAACTTTCCCAATATATCAACCATAAAATTGTAAAGTTCAGGAGAATGCTGATAAGGTGTTTGTGTTTTTGCCCAATTGAAAAAACCAAAAGCTGGGACCCAATCGTTGCTAAACCTCTTCAAAATCTGGTTAACCAAACTATTGGAAACCTTAAAAGCATGAACTTTGAGTGCTTGAGTAACCAACTCAGGCGAAGAGTAGTGTTCCTTTAGAACAATGCTGATTGGTTCAACATCGACAAGGTGCGTACTTTCATCCAAAGTTGGCTTCACAAAAAGTTTGGGTTTTGTATCAAGAATGTTGGAATCAACCCAATGAGCGAGAGAAGGGATAACGAAGTCTTCATCCGAAGGGGTTGTCGGGTTGTCGGAGAACATGACCCATGATGGTAGTTCAGGTGATTCGGGTGAGAGTTGAGATTGAGAGTTAACCATTGTGCAGAGAGGGTTTGTATATACGAAGAAATCCGATACATTGGCACTGTTGCGAGTGCTGATTGTTGAAGAAATGCGTTGAGTGAAATGGTGGAGGATTCGGAATTTGGAGAACATTTTGGGGATTCAATTTGATACAGAGCTTTGATTTTGTGATCAAAACCTAAAACCCTTCTAGAGTACAAGTATAACAAATAGTGATATTTCGTAAAAGAAACAATAATTTTGATTTTTTTTTTTTATTTTGTACTTGCTTTTTTACTAATATTTAATTTTTATATTACATTTATACGAAAAATAATTAAACACACGCTCTCCTTGGTCCCTCCCTGTATACAAAGGCGCAAAACGGTGCGTTTAAAGTATTTAGAAGAAAAAAAAAATAGAGCGGTGACACGACTGAGTGAGGGTTTACAGAGCTTTGTGAACTTCGATACTTCCTTTCTCCATCAATTTCTGACTTCATTTCAACTCAATTTTCTTACTACTATTTCCTTTCCCTTTTCAGTTACACATTTATAGGTTTTTCTTCTTCTTCTTCTTCTTCTTCTTCTTCTTTTTATTTTTTTTTATTTTTTTTTTATTTTTTGAAATTTAATTTACTGATATTATCACATGAATGAATTAATCTGAATTTTTTGCATGTTGAAGTGTAGGAAGAGGATGAAGAGGTCATTTCCATGGGATGAACAAGTTGATGTATCAGTTTCACTCTCACCGCCATTCAACTCTCCTCCTCCTTCTTCTTCTTCCCCAAACTCCACCGGTAACGGTCTTCTTCCCAACACTTCTTCAATTCACATTTCACTCCCAAATCCCTCCACAGATATCAGCTCCCTAGGTATTCCCTTTCCGTTTCAATTTTTTTGTTAACTTTCCCTATTCACATATTAGTTTTAATTAATCCTATGCTAATCATTAATCACTCTGCAGTAGGAATCAATGACATGCATGCAGCTATAGGCACTGCAATTGGAATTTGAATACTTTTGAATCGAGTCAAATGTTTCATAATTATTAGTAATTAGATTGTCATTCAATGTTCTTTCAATTCATTTAGCCTATGTTTTGCTTTCAATAAATACTCTTTTTTTTTTTCATAGTTAATGTTAGTATTTTGGTAGCATTTATGTTGTACTAATCTGTCAAATTAATTCATTATTATAAGAAAATACTACTCTGATGGACTAAAATGTAAGTATTTATAGAAATATGGGTATAGGGACATATAGCATAACATTTTATTTTGACCCTACCAATTGATATCCCTGGCTGGTAGTAGATTAAAATTGGAGAATGAAAATCACTTCATAGCTGTTTTCTACCACAGAAATTGGGACAGTTGAAGGTAAAGTTTAACTCATTCCCACTCTTCCTCATCACTTTTGGTCTATTGGAGGCATCAAAGATGCATTGCACTCTCTATACCATTTATTTTCCTGTCTATTTTCCCTTCTTATTTGTTACCTGCTAAAATAAGCATAGAATCAAAGGTATAGTTCATGACACAAATGTATTGATATGGATTTATAGTTCTCTTTTATGGTATGTTGCTACATTTTCCCCTGGTCAGACCACTGTACTCAAATGTGCACCTTAGGCTTAGCGCCTTATTGAAAACTATAAACCCTTGAAAGTTCAGCCACCTAACCTGCTAAGTCCTCATTGTGATGTTAAAGGGGCAAATGTTAAACGGTCAAAAAGTTGAACTATAACTGGGATGCATTGCTTTGTTTTATGACATGTTATTACTTTCTTATCTGATGTTTAGTATTTGTGATTGTGAGGGGCTAATTTTCCTTATAATGCTTTTGTGTTGTTTCTGTGTCAATAACATGTGTTGCATTTTGACAAAGAATGTTTTATTTTATGTATTTTCATCATCATGCTCAAAATATTTACTTTGAGGATTGCTTTCAAGTTTCAAGTGTATCAGCTGAGAGAACGCATAATGTTTTTCATTTCTAGTCAGATGGAAATTGGAAGACCTTGTGTCCTTCTGATTTATTTGCTCGTAATTCACTGCTGTTACCATTTTTATAAAACTTGAATTAGTTATTACTTCTCAATACTAGCCTTCACCTTAATCTCCTTTGTCTTTTTGGTTTCTAGACAGCTTGTGTGTGGCTTTTGTAATTTATTTTTTAATCTTAGTCTGCTTGCTATTCTTATGAATTCACTTATTTTAGAAGTCATGCTTCTACACAGATGTACTCACCCGACGGGCAGCAATGTATCAGGATTACATGAAGCAGATCCCAATCCCAAGTAGTCGAGGCTCTGTCATCCCGTTTACTTCATGGATGGGATTAGGCAGTTCCATTAAGCAGCTATACGGGCAGCCTCTCCATTACCTCACAAATATCCTCCTTAAGCAATGGGACCAATTGAGAATTGGTGGTGAGGATGAATATAAGCCCTTGGACGACATAATTCATCCAAGCAAAGCTGAAGCCACAGTCTGGCTCATCGAAGAAATCCATCGACAAACCTCATCACATTTTCATATTGCTAATCTCTGGAAGACGGACCCAATGTACCATGGGTTTGTTGATTCCATTTTCCCAACATTACAGCAAACATCTTGAAGCCATTTAGTTTAGAGACTTTTTAGTTTGTACTGTATCCTGCAAATCATATGTTGTATTTTCCTTTTGGTAAAGAAAAATTGAACCACATCCTTGATCCTTTCCTCCTTATTTTCTGCTTTAGACTATTTTCCATTTTAATACACAGCTGCATCATAGTATATGTCTCCCAGGATACTGCACTGCTACTGATATTTAAGTCTTGGTCACATTCCGGGATTGAAGATTGTATTCGACCACATCAAAGTACAACACCATGTTGTGAATTTTCGAGACTGCAATTGTTATTAATAACATTCAATAGAAGAAGAAAAAAAATCTATACTGCTTCCACAATTTAAAGCAAACAAGTTTTAGGCCTTTGAGTTATTTCCTTTGCTTTTCGAGAGATTTCCGTTTCTTACTCGCCAAATTAACACTACAACATCAAACACATTTGTGAATTTGCTCAAACAAGGGGCGCATGAAACAAGGCATGACTAAGGATGATCTTTTGCCAAGGTGCAACGACCATAAGGAACCATTTATTCACACTCTCAGTGATTTTGAGCATATTAAGCATATGTTTAGAATAAGATGGTCCCTAGTCCCTGCGAAAACTCCTCTACCTTGGTATCCATGCTTAGCTTTGCTACAACTAGATAGGATTTGATAGAGGTTGTTAGTATTCAAAACTTGATCAAAGGTCCTTTAATTTAAGGGTTCTTTAGTGTAAACTAAAGTAACAAACAGGTCAAATTAGTAATTTATTTTTAAAAAAGTTTACACCGTTGACTCAACTTTCATTCTTAGCTCACTTGTGCTACCAATTTATGTATATAGTCATTCAGAGATACTATAAAAAAATGTTTCATCATTCAACATCAAAATTAAACTCTCCTTCACAACAATAAAATCACAATCTTATATTAAAACTCTAAAGGATCATGTTGGTTTTAATGAATTAGATATTGAAATGGTTGTTATAAGATAATTTAGTATCATCCCAATGAATTAAAATGAAATTTACTTTTTTAAATTGTGAAGTAAGACTTTTTCTAACATACATATATAAAAAAATAAAGTTTAGTCCATTTTTCAACATAAAGAAAGAACTTGTTATCTAAAAAAGATTAAAAAAAAATTTAAAACTTGAAATTAAATTAAAGAATTATGCTGTGTGAGACTTTTGTCTACATATTATTGTTAATTTAAAAAATAATCATAATTAACTATATTAATCTAACGACCTAAATGTTACAACAGATTTTAAATTTTTTAAATAAAAATTCGAATATTAAAATCTGTACCATCGAATATTAATAAGATGACGTGTGACTGCGCAACCGTCACACACAATCCAAATAGTCCGGACCCTACTCTAGTTTGAAAAGCAAGAACAAACCCGAACTTTAAAGCGGGAATTTTCCGTTAATATTGCATAGTTATTATTTTCCGATACTCTGTCTCTCTTATTGGTCGATTAATTAACTCAGAGTTCATGGTTTAGGGTTCTACTTCTCATTCCATTTTGGTTTTTCTTCTCCCAGGTTTAAATCCTCTCCAAATTTCTATTCTTTTGTTCAATTTTACTCATTACTTTTTATTCAATTATATTTCATTTCACATTCAAATTTAATATTGACTTCTGCATTCCATGATCATGAACTCGAATTTTGTCAACAGTCTCATAATTGGTGATTCCATCAATCAAGCTTAGCATTCCATCCAGTAAGCTATCTTTCACAATTGCTTGATTGTAAATTGTTCTGTTTTCCCTTTTTTTATTGATTTTGCTTGCTTCAGTAACAAATGCTCTTGCGCATTGGTGCTATATTAGTGTTTGCTGAGCTGATTAGTTATTTTTCCTGCCGTTTATCAGTACTCTGTAATCTCCATGTTCAGTTATCAGTGTTGTCAAATCGGGACTATAGCGATTCTACAACATTATATCGTACTATTTTCCACAATCCGCAATTGACAACACTTTCAGTTACTAAGACAATTGTGCTAGCTTTTACGATTTTGTCTATATTTCCACTTCGCCAAATGGATTCTGGAACCAGATGCATAGTGTCTCACTATGTGATGGAGTGTTCTACTTTTCCCTGTATAATGTTTCATGAGTGGAAATTGGATCCCATTTGATAGATGGATAGATCCTTTGGTTGGAAGAAAACATTTAGGATATTGTCTTTGCTTTCAAACTTGTGTAAAGAGGGTCAAAAATAAATGCCATAAAAATTTATAATATAATTAGAAGAAGTTGCAAGATAATTTGATAAAATTTCAATAACTTTTGGGAGTGAATGGTAATATGGACTAAGTATGTAACAGAAGCCGCTGTGAAAGAATTGCCTGAACATGAGCAGACGGCTTCACGGAGCAGAACTTTGTCCCCTTGCTGCAGGGAAAAAAACATGTTTGTGATTTAATCCGTTGAGAAAAGCAAGTATATGATGTGAAGAAGAAACATGACAAGAGTGTCCCCGGTCTCTGGAAGACAATACTGGGTAAGAGTTTTATCGGTCGCGGTTGTTGTACTCTAAAGTATGCCATTTTCAAGTTTTCAACTTATGAACATTCAACATATGTTGCAGTAAATATGTTGCAATGAGTCAGCCCTACTTATCAAACTGTGCAAGTTTCTTTTTTTAAAAAAAAAATTACCTTCCAAATTATTTTGCAGTTGGACTAAAATTACCTTCCAAATTATTGCTTTTCAGAGTTCAGCCTGAGTTGGCCATTGATAGGTTAAATAGATAAATATAATAATGTCTTTAAAACTATCACGTCTTTTTTATCCCATGTGTTAAGAGTCTCACAATTGATGAGATAAGATAAGGTCTGACAAAGTGTTTATGAGTGGTGGGTAGTTCTCACCCTACAAGTCGGTTTTGTGTGGTTGTGGTAGGCCCAATCCAAATTCTAAAACTATTTAAGACATTATTATTACAGCTATCTTAGGTTATACATATCTTGGTTTTTCCTATTGCTTGGAGTACAAAATTTAACCCATATTAATAGGCACCACCGGTAGAACATTTTTAACTTCCTAAATTTAAAACTCTTTAGAAGGTAACTTAATTTAATCTATTTATAGTTTATGGAACTATACAGTGAGTTGGGCTAAAAATTTGTTTAGCAAAACATTTACCAGATTTATAGGGGAGACAGAAAACTAAAGGTAGACATTCTTGATACGAATCGCTTCATTGTTTTAAACATTATTAGCAAGTCTCTAAATAATCAACTGTCTATTTAAATCACTAATATTGTTTTAGCACTTCAAATTGCTGTTTACTGTTTTCTGAGAATCATTGTCAGTGCTTCATAGCAATTTAGCATCACCTTTAACTTCAGTTTGACGTTCCTCAAATTAAGTTTCAAAACAGTTAACATGCAGCACATGTACATGATATGAAAACTACATAAAAGTACAAAAGAAACCGGTATTTGACATTAACCATTATGTTATATTGCTAATATTTTTAATTTACACTGTAGGCACAATCTAAATCTGATCGTGCATCAACATGACACCATTTCAATCAAAATTAGCAATTTAAAAATCCCAAAACAAAATGCAGGCCCCATGTTAGGAGATTCAGCTATATTATCTCACCGACTATAATCTTAATGGAGGCCACTATAAGATTGTGGATTTCTGTTCTTTTAATTGTTTTCGCGTTAGGTGTCAAGGGTAATCATTAATTCAGTATAATATATGCATTGTGTTGATCTCTGGCATGTTACTGATGTCGATAGTTTTGATCTTTACTTCTGAGCAGAACAAGGGTATAGTGTTGTACTTCCAGAGAAGTTTAAGACTGGAAAGTTAGACGTCTGTGGGTATACCTCCTCCAATGTTTGTGGTTGTTGAACATCTTTCTAGGGTCAAGTATGTGATATTATTTTGATTCATTTTTGGCAGATCCACATGTTTTCCTCTGAAGCTGGTGAAAATTTTCCTTGATTATCTTGATATTGGTACGTGAGCATGGTAATTTTGTGTGAGCATTACTCCCTTTTCTGTGCAAAATTTTATTCAAACTTGATAAGGTTAATGTGTACAATTAACGAGTGTTCGTTTACTAAGAAATTCACGAGCATTCGTCTAGGCATTTAAATATGGTAGATGGGAGCAACGTAAACAGTTTATTGTTTATATGCATGAATGCGCTCATAATATCTGTTTTATTGTATTAGTTTTTGCTCCTTTCATGCTTTCTGATTTTTTTTGTGTGCACAGCAATGGATGAACAAAAGCATTGGAAAAGTAATCTTTCAGTAAAGGCGCGTTTAAAAAGAAAATTGATTTTGAATAAAAAACGTAACAGATTCAGTAGCTCCAGTGAAAGTGAAAAAATGCCTCATCATGCAAATAATGGTATTGTTAAACCTTACTATTAATCTGAGTTATAACCACTTTCATTCTTCCACTTAGTTTTATCTCTTACTATTTTTTTTCAATGATGTCCGTGCCATAGAGAATCATTTATCCAGACCAGCCATGTATATTGAGACAGGTATACACTCGACGACGAAGAAAGTAGTACATGGCACGGCTCTGTCAAATAATTCTAAGGATCAAGTAACTTCATTTGTCAATCATAACATATCCACTGCAACAATCGGACAACCTTTGCAATCTGGTAGACATATTACTGGAGAAAATCATCATGTATCCACTGGGGAACCAGAAATTCATTCTACCACTCATCTTAAGGACCTTGAAGGTAACAAAATTGGCTAAGTACTAATCATTTATTTATTAAGGTAACAACATTGTTTCTATGCTTAACCTTAGGAAATCATTCAATTTTTTATGAAAAAATTATCTAAAAATGTCAACAAAAATATTGGAGTCTTAATACTGGTATTTTATAGAAAATTTCCAAATGCCAATATTACATGCTTATCAGTTTGTAACTTTTTTAGGATATATTGGTAGTGAAGATCCTATCTTAGCATGTCAATATTGTGGAACCTATATTTCTTAGCATGAGAAAACCAAAACAACAAAAAAATCTTCAGATTCAAAATTTCACCTTTGCAGTGTTCTATTTGAAAGATTCATCTTCCACTTTCAAACAATACTTCAAATCAAATCAATTATTTTTCCTTGTGTCCCTTTGAAATATTATCCTTTAGTGCTTGTTATCATTATTACTTCCAACACTCATATTTATGTTAATTAATTCTCTCTGGTTTGCCTGCCGGTGCTCTTCTGATTAACATCTCAAATGCATTTGTGTTTTGAAATTGAGGAGAGACCACTGAAACTAGGGTTATTTTTTTGGTACTACTCCCAACTCATCTACCTCATGGTATGAGCCTTAATTGTCAAAGGCCTATTGTATAAAGTTTAACTGTGATAAAATGTTTGCTCTAGGCCAATAAAGTGGTAAACGATGTGTTTGAAGTTAGAAGAATAGTAGAGCGGTCATTGATACGATTAAGTTGAAGACATGGATTCCTCCGACAGTGCGTGACGGTTTGCAATGTGGACGTTGATTCCCTGGAGCTGAGCTCTAAATTTATGTTTTCTCCGCCAATATCTCACTTAACTCGAAAAAACACAAGCGACACTGTTTCTGAATTTATTAGTTGCTTTTTAGTTCGATTTTACCCTTGTAGGTTTTTTTTTTATAGGCTGTTTTGGTCCATGCAATATATATCATTTTGATTTTAATTCAAGTAAATTTTATTTATTTATTTACATTATTGTAATTTCAATTTTTTTTAAAATAACAACTTTATTTGTATTTTTTTAATTACAAAATGTTGATGTGGCAAATATTTAATGATATAGAGCATACTGTATCATTAATAATGATTGAGTATTGTTTAAATTTAAAATTAAATTCATTTCATTAAAAATCCAAAATTAATTAAATAAAAAAAATTTTGACCATCTTCATATTCAATTCTAAAAACACAACAATGTTTATCCTCAACCCACATATTCTAAGATTTATATTCAAATCAAACTCATTCATTTTCCCATAATCATTCATCCAACTCAAATGGCTTCAACAACACCTCAAGCTCTTTAAATCTCTGTTGTTGTAGGAGCCGAGCACTGAACTCGAGCAGCCCTTCCAATGCCTGCGCGCGTTGCTGGTAAGACGAGGTGTCAAACTTGCGCTGATTAGAATCGGCAGATGAATGGCATGAAACAGCAGTAGTTGCCCCATGTTCGGACCATTCATTGCGATATGAAACTAGAGCACTATTGGTAGGAATACTGGCTTTGTCCACAACTTGGATTGTACACTTGTCCTTTGTGATTGAGTAGTCAGCCGCATTCCTTGGGGATGAATGATTACGAGGAAATGAATGAGTTTGATTTGAATCTAAATCTTAGAATATGTGAGTAGGATGTACATTGCTGTGTTTTTAGGGTTGAAGATGAAGATGGCCAAATTTTTTTAATTATTTAATTAGTTTTGGATTTTTAATAAAATGAATTTAATTTTAAATTTAAACAATGTTCAATCATCATTAATGATACAGCATACTTCATATCATCAAATATTTGCCTCATCAACATTTTTTAATTAAAAAATACAAATAAGGTTGTCTTTAAAAAAAATTAAAATTACAAAGGTGTAAATAAAAAAAATATATTACGAGGACTAAAATCAAAATGACATATATTTGTAGAGACCAAAAGACATATATATAAGCCTTTTTTATAAAAAAATTTACCAATATATGAATTAATCTTAATTATGCATGTTTGTGTTGAGCAGGAAGAGGAGTGTGTTCTGCAATTGCGAAGAAGAGGTCATTTCCATGGGACAATCGAGGTGGTGTCTTAGTTTCAGCACTGAACTCATCTTCCCCAAACTTAACCAGTTATGGCCTTCTCACGAATCACCTTCGCAATCTTCCAAGAATTCACATTCCACTCCCAAGACCCTCTATTGATATCAACTCTCCAGGTATTCCGTTTTGCATCTGCTTTTTGTAATATCTTGTCCTTGAATTCTCTCGGCATTATAAAAAAAGATCCATGCCTTTCAACTCCCAAAACCTTCATTCTCAATTCTTTGCTGTTATCATTTTGAAAAACTGAAGTATTTATTAATACCGCCCTTCACTCTAAATTCCTTTACACTTTCTTAATTTACTTTTTAATTATAATCTTAGACTGCTTGTTATTCTTATGAATTCAATTACTTTGAAAGTCATGCAGACTCATACTTATTTGCAGATATACTCACCAGACGGGCAGCAATGTATCAGGATTACATGGAGCAGATCCCAATCCCAAGTCGCCGAGCCTCTGTCATCCCATTTACGTCGTGGATGGGATTAGGAAAATCTATTAAGAAGCTATATGGGCAGCCTCTTCATTACCTCACAAATGTTATCCTCAAGCAATGGGACCAATCGAGAATTGGCAACGAAGATGAGTATAGGCGTTTAGATGACATAATTCATCCATGCAAAGCTGAAGCTACCATCTGGCTCATGGAACAAATCCATCGCCAAACCTCATCGCATTTTCATATTGCTAATCTCTGGAAGGTGGACCCAATGTACAATGGTTTTGTTGATTCCATTTTCCCAACAATACAGCGCACATCATGAAGCCATTTAGTTTAGAGGCTTTTATATCCTGAAAATGGTCTTTATATTACCCTTTTGGTAAAGCCACATTGAACCATATCCTTGGTTCTTTCCTCCTTACTATGTTTCGATCGGTGATATAGGATAGAATAGAGTGGAATGGAACTATACAACATTTTTATTTTAAAATTCATCTAGCTTATTTCATTCCATTTCACTCTATACCACCAGTCCAAACATATATTTTCTTTTTCAATACATAGCTGCATCTTACTATTTGTCTTAGTTACAATCCTAGATTGAAGATTTTATATGACCTACCTCAAATTATATGCTGTGAATTTTTATCACTGCAATTGTTGATGACATTGAATAAAACAAAACCATACTCCTTTCGTCATTTAAACAAACAGGTTTTTAGTCCTTTGCTTTGCTTTTTGAGATTATTGTCTCCTGTGTAATAATCAATGTATTGTTCGGTTTTTTCCCCCCTTGAAGAGCCATACTTTAACAATAAAAAATACAGAGACCCATCAGTACATTTTTAACTTAAATTGCCAAGAGTAAAGTGTATTTGTAAACCAGAGGTGAAAATTTTCTTTGTAATTCTACTACCAATAATCTCTACAAGAACATAATCCTTCCTTGAAAAAGTGGTACCTGTTATTATCCCTAATAGTAATTTCCCTACTGTATAGTTTTGACACTAATTTTGCAAATGTGTGACAATCAGAACACATTCTTAGATTTTTTACTACTCGTATAGGTATTCCTTTACTGGTATTGATTAATCCATAAGCCATGGCTAGTTTTTCACTATGTCTGCTGAGCAAATACTCTTTCTCTTGCTCATCGATATTGAGTAAGACATTGGTTGTATCAGGAACATACCCCACCTGGCATAGCCTGCAGACTATTTCATGTAGCATTAATCCAATTTGGGTGTTTTCTGTGTGTGATTCGTCACCAGAGGTGAACTCGTGAATCAAACCGTTAACTTCTATTGAGCTTGATCCTGGCACTTTCTGGACCCCCTTCTCCTTCATTTCCAATCTCACTCTTGCAACATCAGTCCATTTTCCAGCTGATGCATAGATATTGGATACCAGCACATGAATCCCAACTCTTTCTGGGGCCAATTGAGTTATCTTTTCATCTGCATAACGTGCCAATTCGACATTTTTGTGTTTCCGACAAGCTGCTAGAAAAGATCCCCATATAACATCATTAGGTTCCATTGGCATGCTTTTCATGAGATCAGTAGCTTCTTCCAACAAACCAGCTCGACCAAGCAAATCAACCATACATCCATAGTGGACAATTTGAGGGCTTACTCCATGGGTTTTTTCCATTGACCAAAAAAGTTGTCTACCTTGGTCCACATATCCCCCATGACTACATGCTGTCAATAGTGCCACAAAAACAAAATCATCTGGTATCACCTCTTGTTTGAGCATCTCATTAAAAAGCTCAATAGCCCCTTTTGCATTTCCCTCCACTGCCATAACTCTGATGGCAGCAGTCCAGGCAGATGCATCACGTTTTTCCATATTTCCAAAAACATGCATAGCATTTGGAGGATCGCCACATCTAGAAAACATGTCAACCAAAGCTGTGCCAAGTTGCATGTCAATGTGAATGTCATTTTTCTCAATGTAAGTATAGATCCACTTAGCAAGGTCAAGAGCTCCTAAATATCCACATGCAGAAGCAATACCCACCATTGTCACTCTATCTCCTTTAATCCCTTGGTTTTGCATCTCCCTGAATAAATCAATAGCTTCCTCAAACATGCTTTCTTGAACCATGGCCCCAATCATTGTGTTCCAAGATACAAGATTACTCTCTGGCATCTCACCAAAGATTTTCAAAGCTAATTCCACGTCACCATCTCTAACCAAACCTGCAATTAACGAATTCCATGTCACCACCGTCTTATTTAACATACTGTCAAAAACTTTACAAGCAGCTTCTCTTTTGCCACATTTCATGTACATGTCAATGATGGCATTGGAAATGTTGTCCCAACTCTCTAGTCGATTCCTGAAGACATAAGCATGAGATGATTTCCCAATAGAAAGATCGCCTAACTGCGCACAGGCTGCAATTGTAGATAACATGGTTACCTTATCCGGTCGCTGTCCTTTTTGCAGCATTTCATCCAAAACCACTAGCACTTCACCAGCCAGACCGTGGTGCACATAGTATGACATGATAGTATTGTACATAACCAAATTCTTATCAGTACATTCATCGAAAATTTCCCTTGCAGCACACATATCTCCGCATTTCATGTACATATCAAGCAGAGCATTCACCATGAGTGTATTATGTTTCACCCCCAACTCGTTCATAAAAGCACAAACTTTTTTACCCAATTCAAGATCCCTCAACTTGGCACAAGCAGATATAGCACAAACCATAGTCACCGGATTTGGTTGAACACCAGCCTCAACCATCTCAAAAAATAGAGACACAGCCTCCTTAGCCATGTCCACTCCACTATAACCATTAATCAAACTAGTCCAAGACACAACATTTCTCACAAGCATTTTGTCAAACACCTTTCGTCCCAAATCAACCTTGCTGCATTCAGCATAAAAATGTATCAAAGAGTTTGCAACAAACAAATCTTTCTCCAACCCCATTTTAACAACCATCCCATGAACTTGAACACCCTCAGAAAACGCCAAAATCTTAGAGCAAGCACTAAGCAAAAATGGGAAGGTGAACTTGTCAGGAACAACACCCATCACAGCAACCATGTAAACGTAAATAAAGATTGCTTCTTTACCTAACCCAGATGAAGCACACCCTCTAATCAGAGAGTTACACGTGCAAAGGGAACACGTGGCTCCATCATCTTCCTTGAAAACATTTAAAGCGTAGTTCAAACTTTCATGGGTACCTATTTGAACACAAGCAGCAATGAGGTTATGAAAAAGACCTTTCTTCATCATGTCACAGTGTAACTGTGTCAGTTCATTGAGGGTTTTGCAGTTTTGAAGTAACTTATTGGGTGGTGATGAGTTATTTGCCTTTTGGGTTGTGGGAAGTAAGAGAACATGTGATGGATGAAAGGTTGCAGGCATTGTTGGGAATGGTGTGTGAAGCAACACAATAAGTCAGAATCAAAATGCATGTGTTAGAAGAGGGAGGGCGAAGGTATATCATATCCACTTCAACTTTCAGACTAACTAGAGAAACCCAAAAAAATAGTGTCAATAGGCAAATTAGCCTTCAAGTTGTAAACGTTGAATTAATCTTAATATTAATTAAGAAGTTTATATTTAGATTTTTTATGGTGAGAAAATATAACATGATATGTTATTTGAATGCGTAATTTATATATACTTTGTTATGATATCAATGTAATCTAAATTAATTTTTTATGGAATCTAAATTTTTCATGGATTAATTTGTTAAAAATTAATCTATACACAATTACAATTATTCAAAAATTTATCACTATGACAAAATTTTATTGGCAAATTTGTTATCGAAAAAAATGATATTGAGGTGTGATCAACATTAACAAACCACTTATTCAGTTACAACGTCATATAAAAATATTTACCGGCAAAAGTTTATTGAGAAACTATTTTGATTGATATTTTAAAATTTTAGAAATGTATTTGTCAATTTACAATTTGAGTGATCAATATGCATAATCACTCAGAATAAACCATTTTTATATGTAAGTTGTCCAAGTGCTTACTATTTTAAGTGAATACAACAATTGGTGCTCAAACCTTCACTTAAATTAATTTTTCAATTTTGTAAATTAGTAAAAACATCTTTAAATTGTAAAATATTAATTAAAATAGTTTATTTATAAATTTTTATTTTTTAGAGACTGTAATGTGATACGTTCATCATACATCACTGTTACCACAATATTAAATAATTTGTCAAAAAATTTATGTCATTAGTCTATACACAATACAGTTTTAGACAAATTATTTTCTAGACACAAAATTTTATAAACAAATTACATGCCTCAATGAAAAGATATTGATGTATCATTAACATAAAAAAGCCACATATTCAATTATTTTGTCACATCAAAATCTTTAATAAACAAAATTTACAAAATTTACAAAAATACTATTTTGACATATATTTCTACGATTTTAAAAATATAATTGTCAATTTACAAAATTAAAAAATTAATCTAATTGATGCTTATAATTTCGATCACCAAGTTGTCAGGGAGAATATGACTAATTTGGTTCTATTTCCACCTAAGATAATGTTTTTTTTAAGAGTGAAGGGAGATCTTTAAATGCAATTTAAGTACCAAAATAAATAAATAAATAAATATTAGTCTCACAATGGATCTAAAAGAATATATCATGGACCTACCACGAAATCAAAATGCCTTTGATTCCTATCAAAAATATTTAATTGAAGTGAATAATATAATTCTAGCTCCTTATCAATGGAGATTGCAACAAATGATAAAATCGTTTAATAATATAATTTAGTTCCTTATTGATGGAGATGACGACAAAATGCTGAAACCGTGAGTATTTACAAAAATTAACCGTATTAAATTAGATAATTAATCATTAAAGTATCTAATGATAAATGTTAATCTAATAGAAATGGAATCTTCACGCGGTCAAAATATATGGTAGAGATAGAAATACTTTTAGAATCTTGTATTTATGATAAAGTCAAAAGTAACTACCTATAAAGAAACTTCAATGTTCAAGTTACTCGCAAAACTAGTCAAACATGTTCTAAATCTTGATAAATTAACAACTTTAAATATTCTTTAATTAAGAAGGATGAGATTGTCCTAAGTCAATATTAAACCCCAAAAACAAATGTTTTAAAGTGGCGTGAAATAGACATCTCATGATACCTAAGGGAAAGGTTCTAAAGTTTGGGTCAAAACTGAAATTTTTAAAATGTCATCATCAAACTAAAGTTCTTTCCAACACAATCAAACCAATAACACAACTTGAACTTCATATATAAACAAGTCAAAATATACAGTGTAAAGTACATATTAAAATACACAACAAATTTCAGTTTAACCTCTAAATTATAATATGTTATATTTTTCATAATTTTATATATGATTGACTAGCTTTCTTTATATCTAGAAAATATTAGACCTGTCCTAATCAGAAAGGAACCATTAGTTGGGGAAATTTTGGTTAACCCTTTTTCATGCATAAATGAAACCAGTTTTCAGTACTAAATACAATATATCTAAGAAGCAATAAATTAGCTCCTTCAGCCTTTTTTAAGAAAGGAAAATAAAAAAACAATAATAAAAAACAATTCTCTTCCTTTCTGTTTACAATCATTCTTTCCTTCGCAAAGGAAAGAATGGTAACTGTTAAAGCTGTAAAACTGGCAAAACCATAAAATACCGATTTGCCAATTTCTATGTTTCACCTCATCTCTCATGAACAATATAAACACAATGATCAAGGATTCCGGTAATTAAGGACCTCGACTCGGGGCAAAACAAAAGCAACCTGAAGCCTGATCATCCGGTATCATTCCACCACCTTTGCTTGTATCCAGTGCTTCTAGCATTTTCACAACCTCGTCCATTTCGGGACGTTTGCTTGGATTTGCATCCCAGCATTTCCGCATGATGTTCGCCATTGCACTCGGACAGCACCTCGGCATTTCTGGCCGTAAATTCTGCGCAACAACACAAGCAATATGAAATCCATGTGTCACGGAGAACATTAAAAGTAGACAAACATGTTATGGTTGAAATGGAATGTTTCATAAATGATTCATTTAATCGTACCTGACGGACGACAGCAGAAGACACGTCAGCAAAACTTAGATCTGGATAAGGCATATCACAGCAATAAATTTCCCACAAGCAAATGCCAAAGCTATAGACATCACATGTCCTGTTGTAAGGTTTACCATCCAAAACCTACACATTGTTGATGAATAGATTAATATTTCAAGCTAACAACCGCAATTGCGAGCCTAACATACCTTGTGAGTAAGTTGCAACTAGCATATGTATACTTGAAATCGCAAAAAAAAATTACAATACGAGTCTGCTTGGATTGACTTATTTGAGCTTATTTTCTAACATAAGGACTTGTAAAGCTGTTTAAAAGAGCTTTTGGAAACAACTAATAACTTATATAAAAATAGTTTTGATTTGATTTTATCTTTTGTTATAGAAATAGCTTACACATAAGCACTTATATGATAAGTGTCTAATTAAGTTGTTTATCCAAACAGAGCAGTCTCATTGAAACAGCAAGTCACATATCATATAATATTTTTGAAAGCAGCATGAATACCTCAGGAGCCATATATCCAAGGGTTCCAGTTTCACCAGTCATGTCGCTTGGATTCATAGCTTCAACCCGAGCAACACCAAAATCAGCTATCTTTAGATTCCGGCTACCATCTAGCAACATATTCTCCGACTTAACATCACGATGAACAATCTTCTTCGAATGTAGATAGCTAAGACTGCATATATATTGAGGAAGAAAAATTAATATTCTATATATCCATATAGGATTTGCAGTTTCTAATTGTAGGGATAGAAAAAAGGGACATACCCTCTGGAGAGGTCCAAAGCCAGCTGAACCACAGTCTTATAAGCAAGTTTCTTCCGCCTATTTTTGATCAAGTATTGTTTTAGTGTTCCGCCGGGAAGAAACTCGACAATAACGCAGCATGCCCTAGAAGGATGTGTCTCTTGATTGTCGGTTGAAGAGTTTTTTGAAGGAATCTTAAGATTTGAAGTTCCCATCGAAGCTCCAACAAACTGTCGCGGAAAATAAATACAAAACAGTCAATAATCTGAAAAGTTATTCGTGATTCATCGATACAAAATTGTACCAAGTAGCATTCATTATTTTCAATAAATGAAATATAAAGGACCAAGTTATTACTTTTGTGACATTTGGATGGTCGAGTTTGTGCCAGACGGCAACCTCCTGCCTAAAAGATGCACGTAAAGCAGCAGTTTCCGCAGCAGTGGCGACACCATCCTCACCCCAATCCAACACTTTCACTAGAAAATTCAAGAAGACAGTTCAACAGTCAGAAAATATCTCTTCATTCTGCAATGCTCTTAGTCACACAAAAGCATAACAGAGTTAGCAGCATAATGCTATATATTCCTCACACCGCTAATCTTTCTTTTCCTTACAAATTTATTGAGCATTCATAAAAACACAGTTTGACATAAAGTGAATATCAGGAGTAATAGTTTTGTTTGATAACTTTGAAATGTGTTTGGAAAGTTTCTTTTCATTATGCCACGATGTTGGTGAAGACATCATACCACGTAATCAATTTTGATGGAAGCAAAGAATTTTAGCTTTTGCGTCCGTGTAATTGATTACATGTGGATCCGACAAATATCTTTACAAAAATGATTCCACATTTTAACAAAATCAATTCTTCTAAACTCACTTTTAAAATATCATTAACAACACAATTCAATTTATTTAACCTCAATTTGGTTAGAATCAATTCTGTTAAAATTAAAATCTAAAACAAATGAACCTTTATGCGAGTTCGGAAAACCTTTTGCAACCTTCAAAGTCAATTTTGATTGAAGTAAATATGGTTTGTGTAAATGCAGATGTTTCAATAGACCAACATAAAAAATTCAAACAAACATTTAAACAATTTAAATAATAATATTTTAACCGATAACAAATCCAATATATGGCGGGAAATTAAGCTCCAGACACGGACATAGATTCCCTGCGATCGAGGAGAATCTTGCATTCACGCAGTCAATCAAATACAACCGATACATGAAATTCATACGGCAAGATTTTCGAATACAAGCCGCACAATCTTCATCCAACAACCAAGATTTTCGACTAGTTAGTTCAGACCGCAGGAAATCCATTTCGCGCCAAACTCACAAGCAAAGGAAACCAGTCAATTCTTGTATCAAGCATGAAATTAAAAACATTGAATTACATCTTCAATTTCTAACCACATTAAATAAATAAATAAATAAAATTCATATACACAGTGTTAATTAATACCTGCAACATCTTGTGTATCATATGTGCCTCTATAGACAGTACCATAAGCCCCATGAGCAACAATATATCGCAAATCCAATTTTGCCAAATCAATCTCCCATTCTTCTCTAGGCCTTTTTGTCTCATTGGTGTTTCTTGACCAAACCCTGCTTAAGTGCTTTTCCAATTGAGCATCCAAATTTTTTAGATCAATTCTATCAGCTCTGAAAATCATATCTTTACTGCTTTGGTTTCCAGTACCCTTCATCTTTGAATTCATACCTCCTCCTTCCAATTCTCTCTTTGGTGTCCTAATAACCTCACCTTCAAAATCCATCTTCACCAATGATACCTTCAAATCCCAATGATGATAAAATAGATCTTTTTCAACAAAAAAATAAATAAAATCAGCAGCAAAATTATTATTTAAATATATTATTATATATAAAAAATTGACAAGAGCATCACAAAAGTATGTTCTTTGATATATCCTTCCTAGAAAATTGACTTCACATGATTCAGACCCAGAAGAATTTTCTCCTCACCAACCATTTTGTTTTATTGACTTTGAAAATTTCTAATCAAAATAATAAAATAAAATAAAAAAGTAAAGCTACCCCAATTCAAACTATTCGACGAGCAATACCAATGAACCAAAAAATCAAATTTTTTTAATGAAGAAAAAAAAAGTATCTGGCAAAGCACAAACCTTTGAAAGGTGGAAGCAACTATGAAACTGTCAGCAGAATCATCAAAGAAACGAAGAAAAAAAAAACCCAAAAAATAAATTCAGATTAAGAATTACGCTACATAATAGAGAAAGGAAAAGAAACTATAGACGAAAAAATTGACTTAAAAAAAAAAAGTCGGTGCGTGAAGGGTGGGATTTTGGATACCTTTTTAGCTTTTTTTAAGAATAAAAAGTTGTGGTTTTTGATAGAAGAGACAAAATGGGAAATGAAGAGGTTGTCATCATCAAGAAGGAACCAGATCCTTAACAACACATTGCTGTGTATAATATGAAACTTGATTGATATTCTAAAGGTGTTGGAATTGGTAAAGGAGCGATTTTGAAGGACAAAACCACACAAAAACAAAAAGAAACGAAAACAGGTACTAAACAAACTCCAAATATGAGAAACCAGCGATAAGGGTCGCAGAAAGAACCGGGTTTGTTCCCTAAATTGTGGCGTAAAGTGGCAACTATAACAAGCTAAATGCTAACAAACCAAACATTACCTTCTTTCAATTCTTTTTTACAAACTTCTGATATCATGATATTTTTTTAGAGATAAATTTTCTTATATACTCCAAACTTTTTCCAATAAATGTTTTTTCTTATTTTCTCATGTTATTTTTTAAAAAATTACATGTTTATCACAAATTCTTTTTTTTTTTTGAAATATAATTAAAATCAAATATTTTAAATAGTCAAAATGAATGATTATAATATTTTTTCAAAATTCAACTATTATAATTATTAAAAATATAGAATAATTTATTTTATGACTAACCATTAATAAAATAAAAATGTATGACTTTTGTACGTTGACGACAAGTATTTTGTGTTGGAAAGGACAGGTGGTTTGTTCTCTGCGATTCTTAATAATTCCGATAAATTGTGTGGCATTCATATGTACCGAAAGGACCTAAATAAGGACAAATCTACGACACATTGTTTTGCTTACAATGTCATATTGTCCTCTCTACAATTTCTGTCGTTTTACTCACTTCCGTATAAGGTTATTTATTTTACAATTACAATGTATGTACCTAAACAAAGAAACAAAGCCATATTTGTCAAAATAATTGTGTGACATCAATCCTATTCAATTATAGCCAAATATAACTCTATTAGACGGGAAACTCTTTATGTTTATTTGATTTCTTGATGTAAAAAGATATTTAGAGGATGTATTGAATTTGTTTTTTTAAAAGACAATTTTTGGATAAAAATAGTAGTGTAGATTTTATAAGATTATGTCAAAATATATTCTTTTAAAAGAAGATACTTTTAATCAATGTTTTTTAGTTTGAATTTTAATGAATTAATTTATATTATAAGAATTTATAGGAATCAAAATGAATCATAGTCAGATGACTATTAAAAGTTTTGTTTGAACTATTAAATTTTAATATTTGTTTGGTTGGAATTTGCTTCTAAGTGAAACACTTTAGTTGTGTTAGGTTTATTTTTCTGGTGCTTGTATCTCGTTCCTTTTCCTTTTAGTAGGCTATGAGCATTCATAATAGGCTTTTTTTTTTTTTTTTTTTTTTTTTTTTATCTTTTATGTCTCTAGGTTAATGTGTTTGTGATAGCTACTTTATCTTTTCTCAATAATCATTTTAAGACTATCTTATTTTTGTGGTGGATATACAATTCAAACTTATCATTCATCATGAATGTGATGATTGATTTTATCACTTCTCATCTCCTTTTATTTGTATGTTTCTTTTTCATTCTTAATTGTAATTTATTTTAGGTTTAACTCTACTTTCTTACTAGTTTTTCAAGAAATTTACACACACAAAATCATTGTATTGTGCATTTATTAGGATCAACAACGAATGACAAGAGTGATAAAATCTAGTGACGAATCACCAAAAGAATAATGATATCAGGGGCGGATCTATCCATTATCTAATGAGGACTCTTGCCCCCACAACTTTTTTTAATTAGTAGGACATTTATTTCTTAGTTTAATACACCTTTAAATATTCTATTTCTATAACAAAAAATAGATGTTGTCCCACCATTCTTTTTCTAATTTTCTTTCATCTCTACTCTTATTATATTTCTCAACTACATCTTTAGACACTTTATTTTTCTTCTTTTTTACGTTAGAGGATCAAATATTTTTCATGTGAAAATATTATAAATTATTTTCACCCACTTTATTATAAAACTTATACTATTATAAATTATTACTTTTTTAATTTTCAAGACCAATTAAATCTTCATATTTTCTTAATTAAAAACGGTCTGGACATTTATTCTATATTTTTCTTTTGTAAAAAATATTATATTATTTTCTTGCCTCAAATAAATAATATTTCTGAATCCACTCTTGATGAAGATTTTGAAATAATTCATAAAAAGAACCTTGAAAAACAATACTAACTATCTCTCTTTTCAATCATGATTAAAATTTTACTTTTAACAAATGAACTACAACAAAAATATTTATATCTACACATACGAATGACATGGGCCGTCACACTATAAGACCCAATAAAAAACTAAAAGGTCCAAGGTCATTGACCAATAAACATCGAGCAGTATATAACTCCAAAAGCAAAGCAACTTAACTATTAGAAGTAAAAATATTACAAAAACTATTAAAAATCTGAACATAAACTCACATCTTGATCCTCGTTAGAAACTCTTTAATGGATCTTTCCATCAAATGTCTCTTAAAATGCTTAAAAAATTATTTTACGAGACGAATTCAAATAATTTCTAAATAAGTTATTTCAAATATTCTATATATTTGTCTACATTTTACAAAAGTTACAATTATTTTATTCTCCACTAAAAAAAATTATTTTCTTATGAAATAAAAAAAAATACTCTTAACCTAGTTATTACTTTTTAATCTAAAATTTATCTTAATTTTCCAACATACTACACAAAGTTTGAAGGATTGAAAATTAAACCACTCGGTTGAAAAAAAGTCAAACCCAATCTTTTATAATTGGCTTTGAGAGATTTGGTTTGATCACTTGTACTACATATTTACCTAGTGGTTAATGGTTATACCGATTCTATAGCTGTTTTGTATTATCCACAACCACATTCTTCAACCTCTTTTGAATAGCTCCTAAATGGAAATTAAAAACGTTATTTTAGGAAGAGTACTATCTTCTACGGTCATAAATATTTTATTTATTTATACTATTAGCCATGTGTCCTAACAAGTGTTTGGTTATAACAAGTCTTGTACGTTTCTCAAATCCTATATAAATGGATTATGATCTACAATAACATCATATTTATCTATTTTATTTGATTTTATCTACAACAATAATTCAAAAAATGGCTTTCAAGGCAGTGGTAAAACAATCCGTTTTTCCAATTTTTATTTTTTAAGTTCGATCATGCTTTATAATATAAAGTAGTAATTGATTTTGATATACATGCAGAAAAACTTGCGATCGATGGTGACAGCATTAGGAGGAGCAGGAAAACAATCATTTGCTACCTCGACCACTCCGAAACTGAAACCCATTTCCACGACCATAGATTCTTCCCACGATGCTCATAACACTTCTAGGTGTGTATATTCACATGTAACTTTTTTTTTTTCTATATAATTTATGGGTCATGTTAACAAATGTCTACTTGTGTTCTGACTTAAGAAATCTAAGAAAAATAAAATTTAAACTTTTAAAGTGTGATGGTATAGGATAAGCACTCTGAAGGCAGAGTTAGCACCAGTGTACATTGTGTGTGGAATGGTTGGTGTGGCTTTGACAATTGGATCACACACTGCCTTTCAACAACTGGCACGTTCTCCAGCTGTTCATGTTAACAAGAAAAGAAGAGAATCCCTTCCTGAGCTTTCTGATCCTGATCGCACTATCAACTCTGCTGATAAATTCATCAATGGTTCTTTCTTAAGGAAAGTTTCTCAAATTCAAGACAATAAATCTACTGTCCATGATCCTGTTCACCCTAATCCTTACACTCGGTAATTCAATTCATTCTTTTACTAAATCCATCTTATTATGAATATATAAATAGTCATTTTAATTGATGGATGCTGTTAATTAATTTGTTGCAGTCCTCGAACCACTGAGACATTGAAATCAGTTGGTGTTGATCCTGCCAGGCGTTGACCTGTTGACTCTGCTTTTCCTAAGTGGTGGCTGATATATACTATTATCATGATTGCTTCCATCTTTAATTTTTGGTATATGAAAATGCAAGATGTGAAGGTGTATATAATTTGTGTTTGATTTCTTACGTGTAAATTTATGTAATATTTGATATTAGTCTTCGTTCACTCTTTAGAAGTGGCTCTTAACTAACCACCGAGAGTGGAACAATGCGGCTCTATGTATTGTATATAATAAATAAATAAATAATGTCACCACAGAGATTGTAACTTTGATTAAGATTGATATGCTCTTTTCATTAAGTTTTAGATTATGTGTTATCACTCATGATCTGTTAGTTGTGTCCCAAATGCATCTTTTACTTTCTAGTGTTGCACACTTGCGCTGACTTGACTACTTAATTAGTTTATACATAAGTAACCAACTCTTCGATAAATGTTTTATTTTAACTACCAAAACTAACTGTTTGAAATAATTTCAGCACTTCTTAATCCACAATTCTCAGTATTTTACTAGATTAAATCGATAATGAAAAAAATAAGATTATTGATTTATCGGCTATTTCAATTCGATTTATCGGCTACTTCAATCCGATAATATTTTTTTGTACATTTTGGGTAAACATTATAAGGTGGATGACCAACCACCTAATCTATCTTGAAAGAGCCCATTTTAATAAATTGCATCTCGATAATAAAGTGTATTGGGCCAAATTGATCCATTCACGTGATTGGGTCCAAAACAGGCTGGATAAGGCTGACTTATTTTATAGCTCTACTCTCCCTTAGTAATTAGTATATTTTATGCTAAAGTACTCTTTTGTTTCCAAATCCTTTTTCAAGTTTCGCTGTAGTCCCTTAATTAATTTTCGTTCCGTTTTAGTCCACTAACTATAGTTTCGTTAGCCATTTTGGTCATTCCCGTTAGTTTTTATAAAAAAACACATTAAGTTGAACTTACATGTCAACTTGAACTTGTTATGTTAGGACTTAGATGCGTAAAGTTAGTTAATAATAGTTAATTAGTGAGTTAATTAAAGTTGTTATAAGACTATTTGTATATAAATAGGGAGATAGAGATATATCATTATATATTGTAATTGTAGTATTTTCTATTGTGAAAGAGAAACATGTAGAGAAGAGATTTCTCTTCTAATTCTTAATAAAAGTGTTATTTATTATAAATCAAATTTTTTAATTTTTATCATATTCACCCTCCTCCTTCTCCTCTTTATCTTCTTTTTTTAGCTCTAATTTAAAAAATAAATAAATAAATAAATAACTTTTAGGTAAGAAAAAAACAATAAAAACTACTTATCACATTTAAACTTAAACCCATAATCCCAATAAATAAGATCAACGAGAAAACAACAAATTCAAATCCACAAAACAATTTTCAAAGCCATAAATTCATAAAAACATACAGTAAACTCCAAACCCATAAAAACTTAAAAAAGAAAAGACAAAATAAAAAATATAAATAACTAAAATAGTAACTTAACATATATTTTACTTATTTTAGAAAGTTGACTAAAAGTGGTGGTCATACCTGTAAAAAGAAAACAACGCCCGGTGGTAATATAACATGCAGATTCCTCTCACACTTTCACTCACTGTTTATATCAATATTAATTATTGAACACGTAAAACAGTGATTTTCAGGAAGACGACAACCTAATTTGATGAACAAAATTAGCGTAACCACAGAAGCTTCCTCCAGAAACGTACATGAATCAAAACAAATATATACCAAAAATAAAATTAATAAAATAAAAATCGTATCGGTATTATTGGCATATACACTCGGAAATGAATATTTGATATATGTATAATGTATTCTTCCTGACACTAGGAACAGATTATCTCTTTGTTGTCTGTTACAAACAATTGACACCAACCCTGCACCCTCCTTGATATTTGATCTTCCACCCATATTTTATTTTTTAATTAAGACTTTTGGCCTATATATTGCTCATATCCATGTACCATATGGTATCTACAAATTAAAAAACAATGATTCCAACTACCCCGCTTATAATATTTGTTATATTTTATTTCATCTAGATTTCCTGACCCCCTCTGCCCCTCACCCGCGCTATGTGCTTTTAAGAAATAAAATATAATCTAAAATTTTGTTAAGGACCCTTTACTTTATTTTAATTTTAATAATTGATAAGAAGATAAAAAAATTTATAAAATAAATAATTGTTTATATTTTTAGAAAATATTATTTTTAAAATGTATATTTAATATTTCATATTTCATATTCTTTCTATAATAAAATAGATACACATTAAAAAAAAATAGAAATACAAAATATTTTAATAAAAAAAATTAATTTTTTATTTTTATAAAATAGCAAATGTTAATTTTATTAGAAAGAGTAAAGTCTGGACTCAATCGTTAATTGTGTGATTGTGTAGGATCTAAAAAGCTCGTAATTGAGGTGGAATGGCACGTGACGGAGAAAGTACGCATGTTACTGAAATAGTCAACACTATGATTTCATACTCGCTCGCATGAACTTCATATCCCAACTCAGAGAATGTGGGGGAGGTACTAGTAGTAGTATTAGATGGTTGGAAAAGTAAGCAATTTACACACTTGACCACTCCACTCTTTCATCATTATTTCACACCCCACTCCCACCTTTTTAACATTATTAATTAATATATTTTTGTATTGATGTGGGTAGGATAAATCACGTGAGGAGAACACCAATCTGTATGACTTACACACTATGGGACCACCTGCCCTACTAAAGGGGACCTCTTTAGGAAGAGTTTGGTGCCCAATCTAGGGAAGAGAATAAACGGTGGAACTTGGAAACAGAATGATAAGCTAGAGACATAGAGGCATAGTACTCATGAATAACTTTAATTTTGCACCCCTATGGTCTCATGAGCATGAAATTACCGTCTACTTTTCTCAACTCAATCGGGCGAAACAATTATTTTGACACTGATTAACTAATTGAATCAGAATTAAGTTGGTGAGAACTAAATTGTCATTTGATTCGGGAAAAACATTGAAATTTTTTACTCGTTGTTTTCGTACTAATTTGTTAATTCTCTAGGTTATTTATCTAGTTGAGTAGTTTCTCTTAGACTCTTAGGCTCTTTGTTGGACATTTAATTTGTGTATGAGTTTTTTTAAAGTGTGTATGAATTAATTAATGAAGTACCATTGTACTCTTTGTTTATAAGTATGAATATAATTAATTTGGCACTCCATAATTTGTAACATTCAAACACTCTAAACACTTTATATATGTACCAATAATTCTACTATTATACCGTTACGAACCTTTTACTTTGTTATATATACACTCTCTCGAATAAATATAAGCAAAAGTTATAATTGAAAAGTTACTATATCATATTTTAAATTAAAATTATATACATTAACTTTTTAATTATTCTTTTTGTTTATATTTTATTTTAAACAAAATACTTTTTTATTAGATGAGAAAAAGAAAACAAAAAAGATGAAAAACAAAAAACAAAAACACTAATCCCTTGGAAAAAAAATCTCCTAAAATGTCTGCAAATAGAGTTAAAGATAAATCTATTATGGCTTCCTTCAATGCAACTAAAGTCTCTATCTAAGTCAACTCTATCTTCAAAAATAAGTTCACACATGTATTATCCTCCAAGAGAGTACAATGAAGAGAGATCTTCAAATTAAAAATCATGAAATTCTTAATAAACTCCACCAAATTACTTTTAAAGTGATAGTGAAAATGTCTAACTTCATATGTATCAATTGAACCATATATTCAGAATTAGAGTAACACATCAATTTCGTGAAACTTTAATTTACAACAAAGCTTTAAACCCTCTAAAAGTATGCATCTCAACGTGCAATAGAATGTTAGACTAACAAATTCTACCATAAAACTCAAGGATGGAACTCACGTATGATCTCATAGCCAAATTAACCACCAAAACCTACCATACTTGGATTAGTGATAGTGCTCCCAATAACATGCAAGATAATTACATCACCATTAGTGATAGTGCTCCCATTAACATTAAAGATAATTACATCACCATCCCCACTGCTAGGACGCATAGGGATATGTCTTGGGATCCTATTTTAAAAATTAATTGAAAAAAATATTATAAAACAATGGTATTGCATAAGAATATCGTGATATATGCCTACTATCTATTGAGGAAATTATTACAATAATGTTTTTATTTAATTGAAAATAATTTAGAAGTGAAATAATATATTAATTTATTTTAATTTGAAAACTCTTTATATTATAATATAAAACTATACACATTTTCATAAATAAAAATATATAACATGTTATTTATTTTAATTAACTAAAGTTATTGTATGAGGACTGAATAAATTCTAGACGCGTTACACATTTATCTATTGAATAATATTTTTGATTTTTAAAAAATTTGATAGCAAAACTTATATAGGGTGAGTTTTATTTTCCCCACTCACACCCTCAACTAATAAAAAAAAAATTGCATCGTCTCGTTCTTTGTTATGGTGAAATGTGAATCTTTAATTCTTTATCTCTATTTTTGACGACGGAGTCGAGTTTCTCCACCCTCCTCAGTCAACATATATAAAAATATTAATTTAAAAATTATGTCTATTATAATTAACACAACAAAATAATCAAGTAAAAATAATAAAATATATTAATTCATATTTTCTGTAGAGAGTAAATTAAAATTCATAATAGATAAAAAAATATTAGATAAATTGAACTAACGCATCTATATAATTTTTTTTAAATATTATCAATTTTACTAGCAAAGCAGATTTGGAGGCGAGTGCATGTATCAACACCTTCAACTCTGTCCCACCATTGAGTTTAAATTTAGGAGAAAATTCATATTTGCACCAAATTAAAACAGGTTTCCCATCAAAGTTAGAATATGTACGGGAATTACCTTTAAATGCGGGTTGTTTTACTATCTCTAATGTGGAGAAGCGGAGTAATTGTACGATTTTTAGTTTTATTTTTGATGTAATTGCATGATTTGTTATTAGGAGATGAAAATTAGAATTTTATTTTATTAGTACTAATTAAGCAAAAATACACCTAGAATATTTTAAATTTAACTAAATTTTCGTTTATGTTCTTTATTGTTTTTTTCTTTCTTAATTTGATTTTGTAAGTTACATTTTGTTGGTATTATTAGTCTTTTGTCTCACTTTCAACAACAATTAATGCCATTGAAATGTAAAAGCATTTGATCATTACAAACTCTAACAAACCTGCAACAATATATTTCTAGTACTAATATTTCAGAAAACATTAATCAAACCTTATAAATTATCAATATTTCTTCGTTTTCTCTACAACCTTTTAAACACGCGTATAGTCTTAAAAACAGGATAATAAATGTTTATCACATAATTAATGTTTTTAACTTTCCTTTCGTGTAAAACAACTTTCACAATCAATTTGTTGGTAGGCATGACAACACGGCGGATGCAGGTTTTGCTTTCCCACCCCCGCACTCAACTAGTTGGAAAAAATTCGCACTTGCCTCCACCCCATTTTTTATCGAGTGTGAAATTTAAGTCATCATCTCCGCACACAACGAAGTTCAGGTTTCCTCGCTCATCCGCATCCATTTATATACAAAAAATAATAAATTTAAAAATCATATTCATTATAATTAATATAATAAAATAATTATTATTATACGATAATAAAATTAAAATATATTTTCTATATAAAAAAGATTATAATTTTTTAATATTGAAAAAAATATTAAATATATTGAATATGCACATGTATATAAAATTTAAAAGTAAAAATATTTATATCGAGGTGAATTCATGTTTAGAGGCAAGGTGACTATGAACACCCCAAATCTATACTCGAGTTTTAATTTTGAATCCATTGCACCAAATTAAAGCAAGAAAATTGTTAAATTTAAATAAATAAATAAGTAATTTAATATAATTTAAAACCTAATATACAAATCAAATATAACTTAAGAAAAATACTTCAATAATTATTTAGTTAAACTTAAGAAAAAATATATTAATTATTAATCGTAGAAAAGTTTGATGGGAACAACCCAACAAACAACAGAATAGGTTAGTTTGTGACCCTAAATAATCAAAGGCAACTTAACTAGTAGTACTAGTACTGTGTGGATAGTATTAAATTGCATGTGTGGAAGTTGGTGTTATAGGATTGTGCTCTTACAGTAACTGACTGGAGAATGGAGCCTCTTGTCCTCCTTCATTTGTCTTAGATTCAGGTCAACAATTTATAGCGTACCATACACGCGAGTGTTCACGGGTTTCCGTGTGCCTGAGTAACACCGTATCTCTCCCTTTTCAAATTTGCAGCGCGCTAAAACGCAAAGTGCCATCGTGTCATCTTATCTTTCTCCAGTCACTAATCTTAACGGCTGCGATTCGCCGAGATTCCGAATCCCTCCTTTTTTCTCCTTTTTCTTTTCTTTTTAATAATTAATTAATTAATTATCATCAAAAGCATTAATGTACGTGATGGTTAAAATAATTTCCACAAACACATATGGTAATCATTATTTGCTCAGTAAAGTAGTAACTGTACAATGCCTTACCTTGTTTGTCACCTCCATTAAACTGGTCAAACGTTTTTATTATTGAAATCAATTACTCATGATTTTTCATGAGGCTGAAACGTTTTCTTTATGGTTTAATTAATTTTTTCATCGGTTAAAAAGATGAATACACAAAGTATGACATCCTCTTGACATAAAAATCTTGAGGAAGATGTGATATTTTTAATAGAATGCAATGCAACTGTAAGGGTAACGTTTGATAATAAAAAAATATTACAGTATATATTTACTTCGGTGGATTGTTATTATGATTGTACTATTCTCTTTCTCTTTTCAATCAATAAAAAACTCACTTTCTCTTCACATGATTAAAATAAAAATAAAACTTCTGTAGAAGTTTGGTAAAAATATTAATAGGGTGCATTTGAACACTAAAAACAATGTATAATTGGAATTTGATTTACAATAATAGTGTTAAAGGAATATGAATATATTCGTCACCAACTTGTTTGTTTTATTCATACAATTATTCTCATAAACCTAAAAATTAGATTATAAGTGTACTTAGAGTAAGAGTTTTTATTAAAAAAATAAATACAAAAATTAGTATAAAAAATTTAAATTTTGCAATTCCAAATTAAAGTACTAAAGACACAACTTTCAAAATTTAATTTTTAGAATATTTATTAATATTTTCTTAGATAAAATATAATGATTGCATACAGCTAACATTAATTGATTATACACTGATATAAGAGTATATATTTAATAAGAGTTTTATATTTTATCACGTAATATCATCAATTTTAAAAACAAAGTTATAGTTTTTTAATTGAATATTAATCTAAAATTAATTTATATTGTATATATTTTTAAAAGGAATTTTTAATTTACACTTATTCTTTTTTTAGTTGATGTAAATAATTAAATTATTAATTTATTGATACTTATGTGCAATTTATTAATTTATATTTCTTCTGAAATAAAATAAAAATAATTATTAATATTTGGATTAAATTATAGATTTCATTTTAGAATGATTATCAATTAAAAATAAAGAGTGAATGTATGTGAATAAAAGTCGTATTAATTTAAATCTATAAATATTAAATATTAAAACTGAAAGTAATCATTATCATGCCTAACAACAACAACTACTAAGTAAAAAATGGATGTAAGGTTGGAGTATGAATCACAAAATAAAATGTTGTTTATCTTAGATAGGCGATTCCTGACCTTAAATTTATTTGCAACAAAATAAAAAATAAAAAATAAAAAGAAAAGAAAAGAAAACCGTAGTACAAGAAAATCAAGGTACAGTAAAGGTAAAGCGAGAGGATCTTCTTACTTAACTGTTATACGTTACTTTAGTTAGGGATAAAAAATAAAAAATAAAAAATGAAAAGAAGAGTGAGTGTGTGGAAAAAGAGGAAAAAAAAAAAAAATAGGTGGTGGTAAGAATAAAAGGATGAAGAGGGAAAAAAAAGAGTAAGAATAGACCGACAGCTGTGAAACGATCGTGGTAGGGCAGAGCACGTATTTGTCCCCACTCTCTTCTTCTTCTCCCGCTCTCTCGCTTCTTGAATATCCTCTTCTTTCTTCTTTCTTTCTTCACTATACAACAACACTCCATTTCATCATACTTTGTTTATTTAGAGATAGATAGAGAGAGAAACTGTGTTGTGTGATGCGGTGTTGCTCCCTCTCTGGATATGGACACACCAGAGAGGAACCAGATCAACACTACCCTCTCTAAATTTGAGGTTTGCTATCCCCACCCCCCTCCAACTTTCAATTTACTGCACGCTTTCTTCTTTTCACTTCCATCTCTGTCATTCTTTGCATGTTTTCCATTACACTCTTTTTTTCACTCTAAAACTTCCATTCTTTTTTAATTGTATTTTTGCGACTTCAAGGTTTTTCTATGTCGTTTTTAACCTTTTTTTTTTTGTAAATAATTGCTTCTTCTTATCCTACTCAATTTTTTGTTTTCTTTTTTTAGGGATTTTTGAAACTAACATTTTGACCCATCGTGTCAATTAGTATTTCACCACTGTAGATCTCTCATCAATTATTATTTTGCTTTTGTACACTTCATTTTTTTATTCTTTAGATTTTTTCTTTTCTTTCTTTAGGGCTATACTGTAGTATATACTAAGTCTAAACTTTGCATCTTCCAATTCATATTTATATTTCAAATTGAGTTGGTAATTTTCTTCATTTTTGCTTAATTATGTTTTGTGGTCAATGGTCATTGGATTTGCTCCTGAGTGGGTTATTATTGTCAAGTTTTCTTGTCTGCAATCATGCATGCATCTATAATATGCATATTTAATTATTTACAATGTTCAATGAGTAATTTTTCTCTGATCTGTTCCTTTCACAATTTTTTATTTATTTATGAATTATTACTGCCTTTTTCATGGTTGTTGGTAGCTTTTGAAATGATTATCTCTATTAGTTCAACACAAGTTACACTTCATGTCTGTATTTATGTATATGTATATATATATATGAGGTTTTTATCCTTTAATTTTCAATTTAACTTAATTATACTTTTACCCTTTGCTATATGCAGGATTCACCAGTATTCAACTATATCAACAATTTATCTCCTATAAGGCCTGTTAAGTCTGTTCACATTACCCAGACATTCAATTCACTTAGCTTTTCATCCCCTCCATCTGTTTTCACTTCACCCCATGTCAGCTCTTTCAAGGAGTCTAGATTCCTGAGGAGGTAATTTTGCAAAAATCCTTTGTTTTTTGTTTTACACTTTTATATACTGTTCTTTAGCAATTTTGAGTTATAGTCTAGTATTTATATATTGAGATGCTCTACTCTATTATTATGTACTGACTCATTTCTGATGGTTATTAATTGTTTATCTTTATAGACATATCTCACTTGACACATCAAAGCCTAAGGATTCAAGTGAAGATGTAAATAATAAAGTGTACTCAAGTGAAGAGGCTATTGCAGATTCTACTCTTTCACACCTTAACACAAATGAATTACATGAAAGTTCTGATCAAGGGATATCAGTAGGAAATGGTTCAGTTGAGCTATCTAGTGAACATGCAAAATTCTCAGATGAGTTACCACAGGCTTTACAGTATAATTGTGGTAGTCCTAGCTATGATCCTCCACTTTGTGCTGATGAGGCTAATTCTCTTTTGGATTTGCCGGGAGAAGGTGTATCAGATGTTGCGTATGTTCAAGAAGGTTGTAAAACAGATTCGATTGAGCCTGAGTTGCATCTACAAGGACCAAGTCAGATTGATCCGAAGGATGAAGGCACAGACTGTGATTGGGCTGGTTTAATTCCCAATGCAGCTGATCTGTTAATTGAAGCAGAAGCAGAAGCTTTTAAGGGTCTAATGCAGAAACCTTCGGGCTCTTCTATACGACTTAGCGATTTTATGCCCCTGCTTCAGCAATCTACTAACAATAATGATCAGAAAATGTACATGGTTAAGTCGGTTGCTTCTGGTTCTGAACATGAAATTGAAAATAATTGTTCTGAGCCAGCTGCCTTGGCGGATACTGACCATATACAGGACAATCTTACTAATGGTTCTTTAATGCCTAGCAATCCGAACGAGCAAATGGATGACAAGGTAAGAAAGTTACTGTTACTGTCATATCTAGGTGAATTATGTGCATTATAATTTTTCTTAAAAATTTATTATAGTTGTCAATTATAGTCTTTCTTACATGCAGTTGTATTTTTCCATGAGTTTATACCAAAGGCATGATATTTCTATAAGACATTTTCTTCAAGAAATATTCAACCTTATTATATCATATAAGCCTCGTATGTCACATTCATATGTGTATAACTTTTTGTTATGGTTTTTATTAAAATAACATTTCTAATTCGAGCAATATACTGTATCTCTGTGATTTGTAGTCAATCAGTACTTTGTTGTTGGTTGTACTCCCTAAATCATGCTTCAGTTAGGAAATGTGTTGTATGGCATTTTGTATTCTTTTGGAGTTTATAAATTTTTTAAATTGATTATTTTTGTGTATTTAACAAATCAACCACTTTTTGTGTTTCAGCTTGTTTCTGTCACGCACCGTGGTATCCGGAGGCGCTGTCTTGACTTTGAAATGGCCAGTGTGCGAAAGAAGAACTCAGATGATAATTCAAACACCGGCTCTAGTACAACACAGTTTGAAGTAAGCAATGCTGCAAATGAAAAACAACTGCTCCCTACAAAGCGCAATGCAGATTCACAGAGGTGCATTTTGCCGGGTATCGGTTTACACTTGAATGCACTTGCCACCTTAAAGGATCACAAAGGCTTACAAAACGAAAAGTTGACTTCTGGAAGACAACTCAGCCTGTCCAACTCTACTTCCTTGCTGCTCTCTACATGCCATGAACATCAGCATCTATCGGTCTTATCTGTATCAATATCATCTGAAAGAGAATTGGACCCATCAGACAATGGGGTTCAGCCTACTGAAGATTGTTCCCAGGCATCAGCTTACATGGCTGGTGAAGATTTCAACCAGAATAGCCCCAAAAAGAAAAGGTAAATGAAGATGTTGATTATACGTTTTAGTGCTTTATGCTTGAAAAATCCATCTCATTCATTTTTTTCCGATTAGCCTTATACTAAGCTTTTATTGCAGGCGTAAGTCAGAGCCAGCTGGAGAAGTTGAGGGCTGCAAACGTTGTAATTGCAAGAAATCAAAGTGCTTGAAGCTGTAAGTTGAAATAAAATACTTTTTTTTTATGTTCTGTTGCATCAAAGACATCAGTTTACTATATGTGCATACCATGATGAATTTTTATCTATTTTTGTTTGTTATCTATAATGAAATTCTAATATAATAGGTTTGTTAAATTGTACTGTACTAATGAACTTTACCCATTAAATTCTCGTTCTCATATTCTCTTGGATTGTTTTTCCTTCTGTAGAATGTAAATGACTTTTGACTAGCACTTTGGAGTCCATTATCTATGTTTTAGTGGTCCTTTTTATTGGCTGCAAAGTATTGTTAATTTCCTTTACGGTTTATACAGTAATGACTCAGTTTTAGTCTTTTTATTACATGAACAAAAAGGAAAAGAAAATAACCATACTGGCTCTGAAATTAACCATAGTACTATTTTTATCAGTTATTGTGAGTGTTTTGCTGCTGGTGTCTACTGCATAGAACCCTGCTCCTGTCAGGAATGCTTCAACAAACCTATTCATGAAGAGACTGTTCTTCAAACTCGCAAGCAAATTGAATCTCGCAACCCTCTTGCATTTGCTCCTAAAGTCATCCGAAGTTCTGAGTCTGTGCCTGAAGTTGGGGTTAGAAGATAAATCGAATTTAGTCTTTTGCTGTTGTAACTCATAAGCAAATTTTAAAGTGTATTAATTATTGTCTTCTTGCAGGATGACCCAAACAAAACTCCAGCTTCAGCACGGCATAAAAGAGGGTGCAACTGCAAGAAATCAAGCTGCCTTAAGAAATATTGTGAATGCTATCAGGTTTTGACCCTTATTATATATATCATGTATACCTCCAGTTTCATTTATAATATGAATATGAATTACATATGGTTGTTTTCTTTTGAAGGGTGGTGTTGGTTGCTCCATTAGCTGCAGATGTGAAGGATGCAAGAACGCATTTGGCAGAAAGGATGGTGAGCTATCCCTTACATTTCACATTATATCTGCTATGCATTGCCAATCAGTACCATTAGCTTTCAATTTGACTTATACGTCTGTTTATTCCTTTTATTAATTTTTTGTTCAGGTTCCGCTACTACAGAGATGGTTGAAGGTGAGACAGAAGAAGAAACAGAAACAAGTGACAAGGGTGTGGCGGAAAAAGCTATTCAGAAAACTGAAATTCAGAACATTGAAGATCATCCAGATTCTGCTGCTGTCTCAACACCATTACGGCTTTCCAGGTTTGATACGCCAAGTTTTTTTGTTTTTGACCGCAAACACGATAAAATTAATCTCCCCCGTTATTGATTGATCTTACTTCATTTCTATGGAACAGACCATTGCTTCCAATGCCCTTTTCATCAAAGGGAAAGCCACCAAGATCTTTCGTCACAACTATTACTGGTTCTGGATATTTTGCCAGCCAAAAGCTTGCGAAACCAGATTCTCTTTGGCCTCAATCTAAGCCTTTTCAGACTGTTCCAGACAACGAAATGCCGGAGATTCTCCGTGGTGATAGCTCTCCTATCGCATGCATCAAAACTTCTTCGCCCAATGGCAAGAGGATCTCTTCTCCTAACTGTGAAATGGGATCATCTCCAAGTCGCAGAGGTGGCAGGAAATTGATATTACAATCTATTCCTTCATTTCCTTCTCTCACACCTCACCCTTAGAATGGTTACAATTTTCATTGTAAGTTAGCCATCACCTATTCCCTGTCTTTAGTAATGTTTTTAGTTTGTTCCTTGCAGTAAAATTCATGCTTTAGATTTTGTGTATATTGAGGTTTGTTTTACTTTGGTAATAATATTATGTTGTGTTTCTTCCATAAGATGTAGTACTATTCATTATTCAAGTGATGGTTATAATCATTCCCGGGATTAATCTTTACGTTTTTCTGTTATGATTTTGGACATTTCATTATGATTAAGTTCCTAATCCGACTTGCAATTTCAACAACCAAACGAGATGTATAGTTCCAATCTAACAAGGTCTCCCAAGTATACATTTGAAGCCTTTGTTGACTGAGTAATCATGGAACAAAACAACTGACAACAATTTATGTTCTCATATTTTAATATATGTGTGTATGTATATCCGCCGAGAATGAAGGATCCAGACCCTTTGCTTTTAAATACCCTCTACATCCTCTTTCAAATTGTCTCTTACTTTTCATCTCTTCACTTTGAGAAATTGAGTATGCATGTGTAATCAATATCATGCACCATCTCATAAAAAAACAATATCATGCATCAAATAATCAATTCTTGAATAATACTAAAAATATTCATTGATTCAAAGAGAAATCTACAGATCTAATTGGAGACACTCCATCGATGATCGTACAAAGGAGTCAATTTTTCTTACTCCTAAAGACTAACTAAAAGACTAATGGAACCCTAGGAAAATAACAGAATCACTCATAGCACTCTTAACCTAAAACAGAACATTCACCAAAACTAAATATTTTGTAGACCATTTTTAATAGCCTCCTCAAACTTATGTTGATAATTTAAAGTTTGGACTCAAGCTATAAAAAGGTCAAAATGAAGTGATTTGGGGAAGATATACGCCACTTGAATTGGTATGATGTCTCACCAGGTAACAGGTGAACAGTTTCAGATTTGATTTTGTCTCTTACAATGTGACCGTCCTTGCCGAAATGTTTCGTCCTCTAGTAAAAATTGGATTTGTGGCAATGTGAATAAGGTGACAAAAGATGGATGCTCAATGAAGAATTCTCGCAGTACATAAAGAAGCCACTGTGCTTCGTAGGTCATCTGAGCAAGAGCTCTGTATTTAGAGATACCTCTTTAATTTACCGACCATATTTGTTAGAAACATCCAAGTAGTGATGGACAGTCATGTAGACATCTTCATCTAAACGTCTATTAAGGAAATCAATATTAGGGGTTCAGATTATATAATCTTCATCTGAACGTCCACGAAAATGGAGTTGTTGTACCAACTTTTGTAATCGTTTCAAATATAATATAGGAAGAAACACTCATTCATTTGAACGAGGATTATATTTGTACTATAAAAGCAATGACAAAGTAGCATAATTAGTATAAAAATCTTAATATGATTTTTCTTTTGTCTAATCTTTGTACAATTGTGATTTTCTATTCATTATTTTGTATCTTGATGATTGGAGGCAAAATTATGCTTTCTGATTTTGAATGATATAAAAACTTCTATATTGAAAATCTAGTTTTATATTTTTTCATGATTTGAACTGTTGATTCATAAAATTGTTCTTAAAAAACATCAACAGTTGTGAATTATGTTTAAAAGTGAATTTTCTAATTGCTTAATTTTTCTTATCATTTATGTATTCCATCATGCACAATTTTAGTTTATGTATTCTATTGATTGAATCATTACAACTTTGTTTGATTCAATCAAACTATGTTCTAGTGTTCAAATTATCTTTTCCATTGGTGTGATTAATTGCAATAACATTCAAATTTCTAATCAAATTTTTAATACAAATAATCTTTTACCATCACATTTTAATAAATTTCCGCTGAATTAAAAAATCTACGAAAAGTTTGGACTCTATTTAACACCTTCTTAAATTCAAGGTTTATCTCGATTAATAAATTAACATACTAATAATAATTTATATTTGCCTGTTAAATAAAACTTGTCATAGTTTTGTGGGGAGATTAAAATGGCATTGCTAGGGCTACTAAAAAACGAAAAAACAAACTAATTAATCATCTTTTTGTGAAATGGGGCTTGATGGGACCAATATATATAATAGATAGAGTGCCTTTTCCACAACACCTTTCTAATTGTAGTTGTAGATTTCAAAGACAGAGTTGGTGAGGGTTGTTCTAGTCTCGGAAGCAAGAGTTAATTAATTAATGAAATAAGAAAAATGTACATATATACACGTGTGTACAAATTTGTGCACCATTATTCATTTCCACATCAAATAAATCTTAGAGAAAGAAGGGGGTAATGTATGGACTATAGAGCAAGATCACATCATTGAAGATGGGGTCGGTGATTTTCAACCACCCCAAATACTTTTCTTTTAAAAGCATTTAAATTTTGTTAGGTAGTAAACATCAAATAGTGCCTACCACCTAAATAAAGGAGGTGTATATCAGAGTGGGCTCAAAATTGCCTTGTAAACATAACATTGTTGACAAATAACCTATGGGTTGGGATGACGATATTATTTATATATAGAATAAAATATTTGTCCAAAATAAATATAGAATAAACTATTACCTTACTTTAGTCTTTAAAGTGTTACTTCCTCTCCAATTTAATTTTTAAAGCATATAAAAATAATAGGTAATCTCTAAAATAAATATTTTAATTTAGTCTCTCTAAAATATATATAGTAATTCATCTATGAAGGGTTGTAGTTAGTTTATGATGGTTAGTTAGATTAGTTGTAAATTACTATAATCGTCACTTTAGAATCTATATATAAATAGCATCTCATGTCTATGGCAATTAATAATTTTTTTTATTCTATCAATATAATTTTTTTTTTACTTTTATCTTTTCAAATGTTTAATATTAATATTTTATATATCCTATTGTAATATTAGATAATTATTCTGCCACTTTTTTCCTCAAAATTAAATTTTTTTATTTAAGGTTAATTGATTTGTTTTTTTTTTTTT
>JBBPBQ010020322.1:850812-864262 GCA_037974755.1 Cicer yamashitae | reverse complement strand
TTTTTTATTTGATTCTTGAACAATTTGTTCATCTTACTTTCCTTTCTCTATTTAAAACTCTTTCTTTTGCATTCTCTCTTCATTTTCTTCTCTTTTCCTTTGAAATCTAAGTTAGAATCACCTCATTATAAAATAAAATAAAAAGCACATAAGACAATGAACATTAAGGGCAACATGTTTGCCAACAAAACTTTACCAATACCTAAGACTTCTCCAATGATTTGATATTATCTTTGTTTTAACATCAACAACTTTCGTAAGTATGAAAAAGATGGAGTCAAGTGCCTTATTCAAATTATCCTCATCATCAAACTCAATAATATATACTATCAAAGCATTTGTTGAAGATTTCTCAAGAACACCAACAACATCTAGTGACAAAATAATTTTTTTTAGTCAAATTGACATTAATAAATAAATGCAAACAAAGATCTTGCATGAAAGTGTAGATTCTAGATTCAACACTCACCACCAACAACAAAAAACAAGATTGTTCTTGTTTCTAGAAAAAAAAATCCATAATTGGATTCTCAATTAGAAGTCTAAACTAATGACCAAAGAATTGTGCATGTGATTTCGTTAAAAAAAAAGATAAAAGAAGATATTATATGGAGTTGTAGACTCGATTCAACATCAACTACAAAAAGAAAGATTGCATTAGAATATTTCTTATTCTTATTTCAAGAAAAGAATAAATTTAACAAAAGAATCTTATAGGGTGTATTTATGGCGTTTAACAATTTTTTAGCCAATATATTTTCAGCATCTAAAAATCTTTTAACTGATGTATTTTTAGTATTCAAAATATATTTTTTTTCCAATATTACAGCATTCAAAAAATATTTTTCCGATATTCCGACAATCCAAAAATCTTAGTCAGGAAATTTTTGACATTCAAAATGAGTTCTTGTATTTTCTTTGGCTTGAACTGTAAAGTTCATTTTTTTTCTTCGATTGAAATGTTCATTCCAAGTTGAAAATGTTAAACTGCATTCTAATTTGCAGAACCATTAAAATTGATTTATGTTAATAACAAATTAATTAGATTAGTTGCAACTAATATATACTAAGATTTTACTATCATGAAACGAAGCATTTTCTGTAAATGAAACTTAACAAAATAAAAAACTATTTATCTCTTAATTTTATTTTTGTGATGTCTTCTGTACTTTTCCCAAATATAATCTTGAGTAATGACATTTTGGCATCACCACCACCAAGTGATCGACCCGTCACGATAAGTATTTCCTTTTTGGTTCAACTTGATATTGTGAATCATTAATTATATAGTGGGGGCACCTTCTCTTTCTAACCAAACACCTTGACTAATTAATGACTATCATCATGCATGTTTCATAACACTACTACACTCAATAATCTCCCCAAAGCCAGAGAATTATGTGTATAGTATATTACAAAGATAAGTATTATATACATACAAAAAAATATAAATATTATGCGAGACCACTTATTTGAAATAGTAAAAATTTGTTTCGGTTTAATTAGAGATCTTACATTTAAATTCAGTCTTAAAAATATTATGTTATAGTGTTAAATTATTCAGAGATAACTTTATTGTTTTGTTGATGCCTTGGACTTTACAAAAGACAAATTGTTCCACCCCACCATTGCTTTGGTTTAGTATCCCACTTTATTCCAATTGTTTTAAGAGTAATCATTCTTTAACATCAAGACTTGACACTACCAATTATTTCAATTTTATTTGCGAGGTGGGAAGAAACAAATATATACAATATATAACTTCATAATTAAATTACAAAATTGATCTTTCGAATTCTGAATTAAATAATTATTGATTAATCTTACTTACTTTCTTATTCAATTATCCGAATTAAAAAAAAAAAAAAAACTACAAATTTAATGACCCTGTCAAATAGGAAATTAGATGAAGGTGAAAGCAACCAATGATTGGTGTCATATTTAACACAAGAAAATAAAATAATGGTGGTTGCTATAAAAATAAGAATATCTAGAAGATGCTTTAAACAGTGGCCGTAATTTTAATATTTTTATTTTTCTTGTAAAGGACACTCAATGATTGAAAATGAGTTAATAACTATTTGTTTTCTGAGTAAAAATATAATAATAAAAAATTACCAAATCAAGTTTACATGGCATTAAATAGATTAATCAATTTCTTCTTAAAGAAAAACAGCGAGATATCTTTGCAATTTCAAACTACCTACTTATATGGGTGTGATGTGAATTATGAAAGGAAAGACACTCCAAAATTAACTAGGTGATTAAAACATAATGATGATGATTTTGGACCCCGTTAATTAATGTTGTTGAAATGATGGATTCTTGTTACTATGCATTCACACGCATCCCTTACTTAAAGGACACTGTAATGTAAATTATAATAAATTAATAAATAATAATAATAATAATAATATCTCTCTAAAACAATAGAATTATATTATAATAAATTGTAAACATAAAATTGATACATAGTACTTTTTCCGTGTTGTGTCTATGTCTGTTGTCCTTTTTACTACAGTTGATGAGTCAATGCCGACACGCTTCTAAAATCCAACTTCAAAGACAAGAACAATACAATACAACATTGTTCTACTCTTCTTTGTCTTGTTGGAGATTGAGAATATGAGGGTGTAGTAAAAAGCAACTTCTTTTTTCTTTTTCATGTTCTGGGTCATCATGATCCCAATGTCAGATTTTATGATTCTGGGGTTTGGTTGATCCAAATTCATTCAAAGATACATACTTTTTGTGATTTTCTTCATACCCTTTTGCTTAATGTTTCTGCTGATTTTGTTGCTAGTAGTTCATCAGTGTTCAACTTCATTCACTTTGGTAAGTACTTGATCTCATTTAGCTGTTACTATTACAAGAATAGGTTTTTCCTCATGATCATAGAAACTATACTTGTTGGCTGAGGGCAATTTTATCTGAAAAATGAATTTTTTGGTTATGTTTGGATTTTGGAACCCTGCTTTGCAATTTGTGATATGATTTATCACCATGAATATGGCTACTTCTACTTTGTAGTTGATACTTTATGCTATGGTTATGCTTATGCCTTTTGTAGTTTAAAAAGTTTTTCTTTTGGATACAAAAAGCCTTAGCTTTTTTGTCAACTCTTTCTTGCAGTCGCCTTTCCATATCAAATTGTTGTGTGAAGTCTGAACATCTTATTCAAGAAGCTCCCAACTCTGATAAACTGAAGCTGTGTCCAATTTGGCAGGTAATACAACATCAATGTTGAAATAATTTATAACTTTCTAATGGATTTCTCATGAATCTGAAGCTGTTTGTTAAATGTACTACTTTGATAGGTACAAGAAATGGCAAAACAAACCTGAACAGTCTCAGATAAGAACAACACTAGTGGTGGAAATTCTATAATTTTGTACTCTTTCTTGGATCAAATATTCGGCTTTTGCAAAATCAAAACCACTTGTGTTGTTGTTGCTTTTTGCTGGAGTTATGGCTACCTTGTCACAATCTGAGTCTAGACGTTTATACTCTTGGTGGTGGGATAGCCATAATACCCCAAAGAATTCAAAATGGCTTCAGGAAAACCTTACAGGTTTGTCCTTTTTCCTCTATATGTATAATTCTGCTATTGTGAATGTGATAGAGGAATCTGAATATATTGTTGAACTTGTGAAGTACCTGCTTTATAAGAAAGAGTTTAGTTGTCACATTATTCCTGGTAATTTAGTTGACATAACAATGATACCAGAATAACAGAACCTGTGTTGCATTTCTAAGTCCAAACTAACTTTCCACGTCAATTGACTACAGATAGAAATCCCTCTGTAAAATATCATTCAGGTAGCTTTGGCTAGAATGGATAATTTGCTAACCAAGTTCAACTTATAATATTTGTGACTCATTTATCCAAGTTTCACCAGAATTCTATAATTTATTTCAATAAAAATCAAATAAATCATTACATGTGAGTAATAGGATAGTTGCCTGTAGCACTTTCTGATTCGCATCTCTAAAAATCAGATCGTTGCCACATTAATCAGTCTTCTAAAAATTTGTCACCAATGCCGTCCAAGATTAGTGTACTGTCATCATATTAGTTCTGAAAAGATTTTTTATTCAAATTAGTCTGATGCAATTATGTCACCAAATTTGTTCTTTTGTTTAACTATTTTAGTCATTATATGTACAACTTTAGTGATAAATGGGTATCTTTAAAGGACTATTTCGGTGAAAAATTCTTTGGAGCTCTAATATGATGAGTAGTGTCACTCCAATTTTTTAGCGACTTATTTGGTGACCTAAATATTTAGAGGACTAATGCTGTGACACTATATTATTTGGCCAAGCCGTGGTTTTATTTTATCAGAATGTCATATCAATCTCTACTCGCTTGTTTCACATAAACTATATACATGACTGACTTGAAGTTCATCTTTTGGCTTCAAAAATGAGTTGTTTTATTGTCCTATTGTAAATTCCCTAGGGTTATTTGATAAAAAATAGCACTCAAGTTTCAAGTAAAATTTTACTGCATATCAATGAGACATGCAATGCTGTATGGATTTGAATGTTGGCAGTAAAGAGTCAACAAGAATGTGTGCTAAGTGTTGCAGAGATGAAAATGTTAAGATGGATTAGGGCTCATACTAGACAAAGTATGATCGGGAATACAAATACTATTATTAGAGATACTAATATAATGGAATAAATTTGTGATTTTCTCTCTAAATCGCGATATTATTAGAGAGAAAATCATGATATCTTCCATTGTAGAAAAGACAGTTGAATCTTACTTTAGGTGGTTTGGACATAATAAGGGTGTTGTTTGGTTCATGTAGCAGACTCCACCTAATAAAATAAAACTTGGTTGTTGTTATTTGTTGTTGTAAATTCTCTAGGGTCCTAAAGCTTGCAGTTAATCTTTTCACCACCCCTATTATTTATGGTGTTGCTTTTTAGCTATTATTACTTATTTGGTGGTTTTTTACGTACTCGATGAATGCAGCCCATACTCTAACTCTTACAAGCTGAGCATGACCAAATTTCAGTAGTTTCCTTTGGTCAATTCTTTCCAATCTATCATTAGTTGTAATATCTTTTGAAAATCAAATTTCAAATACATTTTGTTATAAATTCATAATGTCTAATTGAGATCACCAGTCTTCTACAATTAATTGTGATCCATCAACTACCTGACATGAATAATATCTATGCTTTGCATGTTGTTACTTTGAGCCAACATAATCATGGAATTTGAAGTCATTGTGTTAAACATAAATTAATGATGGATATTGAGACTCAAGCTTAAATTTATAAGATCCATTTATGCATATGGGCTCTAACCTTTTTCTTGGGTATCTGTTATTGAAAAAAAAAAAAAAGAAAGTGGAATTTGAGACCAGCAAATTAGATACAAGATTAGATGTTCTTCTATACCTGTTGTCATTTATAAAAATGAAATAATCATAAATAGTGAATCACAGTCAAAGCATGTTTGTCATGGAAGACTAACACTAGTTATCTGCAATTTCTTTGTTTGAATATTTACTTGTTCATCATATAAAAGGACATATTATGGAAATTGTATTTAACAAAATTTCTTTTTGAAGAAGTGCCATGCCATGGTGCCAATTATAAACACACTCACTCAGAAGACCTCTTAAGGTTGAATCAAATTTTTTTATTTTTCATTGTTTAGACTCACAGTACAAAGAGTTCTATGAATGCTAAAATATGTTCTCTGCAACAGACATATAAGAAATTACATGAAAATGGAATAAAAATCTTGGTATTACTTGGAAGTTTGAGTTCATTTACTATAACCTCAAGCAAAATAGGTTTCCAAAGATCTTATATATGATACACAGAGTTTTTATGATTTGTGAAAGATACTATCAGTAAGGAAATTATAACTGATATGTGTCCATTCCTCTATGGTTTAGTCCATTAAAATTTAACTGATGTTCTGTTTATTCAGATATAGACACCAAAGTGAAATCAATGATCAAGCTCGTTGAGGAGGAAGCAGATTCATTTGCAAGGAAGGCAGAAATGTACTATAAGAAGCGGCCAGAACTCATGAAACTAGTGGAGGAGTTCTATCGAGCATACCGTGCATTAGCAGAGAGATACGATCATGCAATGGGGGAGCTACGCCATGCACATAAAACAATGCCAGAAGCATTTCCCAACTCAGCGCATTACATTCTGAATGATGATTCACCATGTGATTCTTTCGACCCCGATGCAGAACCACACACACCAGGACCAGGACCAGGACCAAGACCAGGAATGGCCCGTCCACTTCATCGATCAAAAAAGAAGCATTCAGTGGCAGCAGAAAGTGAAGTTCAAACCTTAAGGGAAGCCCTGGCAAAAGTGCAATCCGACAAGGATGCTCTCTTTCTTCAGTACCAGAAGAGTTTGGAGAAGTTATCCGAAATGGAAAAAGATCTTAATGAGGCACAAAAAGATGTAGGAAGCCTTGACGAACGAGCAAGTAAAGCTGAAATTGAAGTTGAAATATTGAAGGAATCTCTGACGCAGCTAAAAGAAGAGAAGTATGCTGGTGAAGTTCAGTACAATCAGTGTCTAGAAAGTATAGCTAGATTGGAGACAATGTTATCTATGGCTCAGTTGGAAGCCCAGGGATTTGATGAGAGAGCTACTAAGGCGGAAATTGAAGCCGAAAATCTAAAGCAAGAACTTACTAGATTGGAATCTCAGAAGGATACTGTTTTTCATCGATATAAGCAGTACCTTGAAAAGATTCCAATCTTGGAGAGCAAGATAACAGTTGCTGCGGAGAATTCCAGGATGCTAAATGAGCAAATTGAAAGAGCAGAACTGGAAGTCAAAGCATTGAAGAAAAATCTTGCTGAACTGAATGAAGAGAAAGAGTCTCTTTCTGTCCTTTACCATCATTGCCTGGAGAAAATATCTAAAATGGAGAATGAACTTCTGCGTGCCCAAGAAAATGCTGAACAACTAAAAAACGAAGTAGAGAAAGGAGCTGAAAAACTTGAGAATTCTGAAAAACATCGTGATATGTTGGAGAAATCAAACCGAAATCTTCGATTAGAGGCTGAAAAGTTAGTGCAGAAGATAACATTGAAAGACCAAGAGCTTCAAGAGAAGCATACTGAGATAGAGAGACTGCAGACTGCAATGCATGCAGGGGATTCTCACTTTATTCAAATTGAATCAGGTTTGAAGACTCTGCAGAATCTTTATTCTCAATCACAACAGGAGCAAAGAAATCTTGCTTTGGAGCTTAAATATGCACTTCTGCTTTTGAAGGACTTGGAGCTTTCCAAACAAGGTTTCAAGGAAGAGGTGCAACAGATTGTGGAAGAAAACAAGACTCTGCATGAACTTAACTTCTCTTCCACTAGGTCATTAAAAACACAGCAAATGGAAATCTGTAAGTTGAAGGAGATCAAAGAGAAACTCGAACGAGAGTTTGCTGTAAATGCTGAAGAAAGCAATGCCCTCGGGCGTGAAGCTCGTCAAATAAAAGATGATATACAGTACTTGAATGAGAGATATCAGGCTATGCTGGAACAACTACAGAGTTTAGGTTTGAATCCTAATTCTTTTGCAGCATCTGTAAAAGATCTACAAAACGAGAACTTAACACTAAAAGAGGCCTGCAAAATGGAACACGGTGAGAATGAAACTCTTCGTGAAAAATCGAAGGATATGGATGAAATTTTGATAGAAAACGCCTTTATGGAATTTTCCATGTTAAGACTGATTGATGAGTTAGATGGATTAAGAGGAACAGTGAAGGAAATTCAACAGTTATGCCAAGTTCTCCAGGAAGACAAATCCGTTCTCGTCGATGAGAAATCAAATCTACTTTCACAGCTGCAAATTATCACTGACGGTATGCAGAAGCTATTGGAGAACAATACCTTGCTGGAGAAGTCCCTCGCTGATGCAAAAAATGCGTTTGAAGGTTTGAAGAGAAAATCAGATGACTTGGAAGAATTCTTCAAATTGCTTAATGATGAGAAGCACAATCTTCTAAACGAAAGAAACATGCTAATATCTCAATTGGAGATGGTTGAGGCAAAACTAAGTAGCCTGGAAAAGAAGGTTAAAGAATTAGAAGAAAAATATGTAGATGTTGAAAAATACAAAGAAAGTGCAGGCAATCAAGTAGAAGAACTTCTTGCTTCAATTTTGGTACAAAAAGAGGAGCATTCTAATCACAAACACTCGAGCGAAGCCCGACTGGTGAATTTGGAGAATCTAGTTCGTGTACTTCAGGAAGAACAACGTTTGGGGAAGATAGAATTCGAGCAAGAATTTGACAAAGCTGTTAATGCTCAAGTCGAGATGTTCATTTTGCAAAATTGTATTGAAGAGTTGGAGCTGAAGAACATGGTCTTGTTAACTGAATGTGAAAAGCTTGTTGAGGCATCGAAACTTTCTGATAAAGTTATCTTGGAGTTGGAGAGTGAAAATCTTATGCAGCTTATTGAAGAAGAGCTATTGTTACATGAAATCAGAAAGTTTAAAATGAGTATCCATAAAGTGTGCGAGGTTCTTCAGATTGATTCAGATGGAGGGTGTGACGATGGAATCAATCAAGAAGATATACCAATACTGCGTATATTGGACAAAATTGAGGACTTGGAAAGTTCTCTTGTGAAAAGCCAAGAGGAGAAGAAGCAGCTGCTTGTAGAGAATTCTGTCCTCCTAGCTTCACTTCAGCAGCATCAATCTGAGGGAGAAAAACTAAAGTCAGAAAAAAAGATCATGGAGCAAGAGTTTGAGAATATGAGAGAGCAGAATGCAATCTTGCAGAAAGATAAAGTTGAACTTCTAGAGGAGAACAGGCAACTGAGGATTGAAGTGGTAAATGGAAAAGAAAAAGAAAATACATCAAAATCTACTTTGGCAGCTCTGCATGCTGAGGTGTTGGATTTGCGGCGATCAAATCAAGTGTTTCAAGAAGAAAATGGTAAGATGCTTGAGGAGAAAAAATCATTGCTTAGGAGTGTTTTGGACCTCAAAGATGGAATGTCTGCGGCTGAAGATGAGAACAGTGTAGTCTTCCATGAGGTGCTAGCTCTAAGCAACCTCAATTTGGTTTATGAGAACTTTCTTACTGAGAAAGTCGTTGAACAAAGAGAACTTTGCAAACATCTCGGCAATCTTAGCAATTTGAACAATGACCTCAACCAGGAACTTGGTGTGTTAAGGAAGAATTTTGAGGTGAAAGAAGCAGAGAATGTTTATCTGAATGAGTCAACTGAGAGGATGGAGAAAGAGCTGGTGGAAGTCAAAAATGCAAATTGCTGTTTAAATCATAATGTTGAAAATTCAGAGAATCTTCTCAAGAAGAAAGAGGAAGAGATGCTAGAAATGGAGAAAAGGCTGAAGGCTGCAGAGACATCGAATGCGGAGTTTTCTAGATATATTGAGGAGCTGAAGATGGATCAAGAAGAATCAAGACTGAACACAGAAAATCTAGACAGGCAGATTCTTGAACTATCAGAAAACTGCATGCATCACAAAAAAGAAATTGAACACCTTAATGTAGAAAATGAAACTTTACAGTCTCAGATGAGAATACTGCTTGATGAAGTAGAACAACGCAGGGCTAAGGAAGAAACACTGAATTTAGAGTTGTTGAATAAAACAAATGACTTCAAACTTTGGGAGGCTGAGGCTGCTGCATTCTATTTTGATCTTCAGATGTCATCTATTTTTGGAGCACTGTTAGAAAGCAAGGTTACTGAGCTTACTGGTGTTTGCAAGAGACTTGATGATGAAAGTTCTGCAAAAAGCTCGGAGATTGAACACATGAGAGAAAGAGTCAGTTTACTGGAAAGTGAAATTGGAGGACTGAAGGGGAAGTTATCTGCATATGTTCCGGTTGTTTCTTCTTTAAAAGAGGATTTTGCATCTCTTGAGCACATTTCCTTCCTTTGGACAAAAAGAAATTCTTCTGTAGGCAACGGAGCACAAAAGGTACTCCCTCTATCTCATATTAAGTATCGCATTTGGAATATTTGTTTGTCTCATATTATTTATCATTTTAGAATATCAACAAAGCATTTATTTTCTTTTTCCACTACTACACTAACTATTATTTTAAAAGATACTTTAGTAAATAAAGCTTATTTTTTCATAGAAATTATCAGACTTGATGATTTTCTTAAAAAGTGTGCATAACCTTAAGAGAGGCTTAATATGAGACGGAGGGAGTTGCATTTTGTTTTAACCCGATATTGTGTACTTCAATTTTTATCTCTTTCCTTTTTCTCTTGCCAAATAAGTTTCACAATTTACATATATTTTCTACTTATACATGTATATCATGAATGTTTGTCCAGGATGTAGTGATTGGTACTTGTCTCCAAGAACATAGCCATCAAATTTTAAGAGAAGATGAAAGTGTGTTAATACCAGATGGTGTTTCAGATTTGCTGACATTGCAGATAAGGATTAGAGAAGTAGAAAAGATTATGACAGAAGAACTTGAAAGACGCGTGAAGCAGAAAAGTCTGGCTGCAGAAGCGACTAGATATTCGACTTTGGAAGTTGCTGCGTATCCGAAAATTGACAGCAGAAAAAAGGTGACGAAACTTAAGGAAGAGAGCATAATTGAGCACAATGTGTGGAGAAAAAGGCCTAAAATTAGGTTATTGATGAAAGACATTGCTCTTGATCATAATGCGGATGATCCACAGTCCAAGTATTGGAAGAGAGATCACAGAAGGACTAATGATCCTGTGTTAGAGTTATGTGAAACTCATGAACGAGGTTCTACTCCATTAGAGGATCATGCTATAATAAGCTATCCTTCAGAAAATTCAGGAAGATATCTAAATTACTCCTCAGAATTGGACATAGAGAAGGAATTAGGCGTTGACAAGCTCGAGTTATCGAAATCTGTAAAAGAGACAACTGAAGATAACAAGAGGAGGATCTTGGAGAGGCTTGCATCAGATGGTCAGAAATTAGCCATTCTTAAAATGGCTTTGCAAGACATGAAAAAGAAACCTGAGGCAAAGAAGAAAAGCAAGCAAGGAAATAATGACATTGAATATGAAACAGTGAAAAGACATATAGAAGAAGTTGAGGAAGCTGTGATGCAACAAGTAAGTATAAATGATCAACTGGCAAAAAATGTTGAAGAGAGAAACTCACCTTTGGATAGGGATACAAGAAGAGTTGCAGAACAGGCACGAATAGGTTCCGAACAAATTCGACGGTTGCAGTTTGAAGTGCAGAACATCCAATACATATTGGTGAAATTGGCTGATGACAGCAACAACAAAGCGAAAAATAGAATCTCTCGACGAACAGGTGTCATGTTGAGGGGATGTATCCAAATTGGAAGGAATAATAGCAAAAGGCGCAGGAAAGCGTGTTGTGGATGGTCAAGGCCATCAACTAAAGAAGATTGAGTCAAAAAAAAAATAGAGACAGTATGGTTAATGTTGTAAGTACATTGTTGTTCATTTGGGATGTTTCTACAACTGGCTTATCAATGCTTAATTTAGAGATTGTCAGTTTAGGCTTGTTTGAATTCATAGTAACTTCCTTCACATTTGCAATGTATGTTTTAGCTTCCAAAGAATTCTACTGAGTGATTTATATAAAGAATGCACTATAACAATCAATAAAACCCAACCAGCAGCTGGCTTGTAGTGTACTATTATGTTTTCCTTCTTTTTGGAGATATTTTCATGTTGTTTTCAGTTTCAGTGACTTAAACTATGTGTTAATACTAAAAGTATCATTCAACACTCCAATTAGTCCTAGAAAATTTGTTATGTGTGTGTATGTTAATCTAGTCCCTAAAATTTAATTGTAATCAGGGGTGCAATACACGAGTTACAAAAAAATGTGTTATTTTAATAGTATACAATTATAATAGTCTCGTAAGTGCAACTCAGATAGTAAAGAGTTGCAAAGACATTTGATATGTTAGGGTGTGAGTTCGAATCAACAATACTCTACTTCTTCAGACTTAGTGGATGTGTTTCGGAACTATACTCTTTACTCTTTAGAACAAAAAAAAAAGAGTGAAATTTTAGCACAGCAAGTCAACAAAGTGTTCCCCTACATTAGTCAACTATGGCTGGCAGAAACTCCAATTCCTTAAATACCCTTTTCTTGCTTGATCCAAAATCCAATTATAGATACATCTCTTCCACACAACTTCCTTTTAAGGCCAATTTTCTCTTTCCATGACTTAATAAATAAGCTAAAAATCAACAAACACCATCAACACTTGCATGCATCCAAATTAACACAGAACACACAACTGCTGTAATGGAAGAAACTTCCATTTCTTCAAAACCATGTGCCATAGAAGAGAGCATCCTAGATTTGTCCCAAATCACACTCCGACCACTTCATCTTTCTGATCTTGATGATGTCATGGTGTGGACAACTGATGAAAAAGTGGCCATGTTTTGCTCTTGGGAAACTCACACCACCAAAGATGATGGAATCAACTATATTGAAAGAAAAATAAATAATAATAAAAATAAAAATAAAAAGGTTCTATGGTGCAAAGCCATATGCCTTAATGATCATGCTATTGGCTTTATTTCTTTGTCTTCTAGATCACCTCATGATAAAAGCAGGAACAAATCTGCAGAACTTGGTTATGTTTTAGGATCAAAATATTGGGGGAGAGGGATTGCCACATATGTTGTGAAACAAGTGATTAAGGTTGCATTCAATGAGTTGTCATACTTGGAGAGAATTGAAGCTATGGTTGATGTTGAAAATGTTGGGTCTCAAAGAGTGCTAGAGAAAACTGGTTTCCAAAAGGAAGGAGTACTCAGAAAGTATGTTTTCTTGAAAGGAAAGAGTAGAGATATGGTCATGTTTAGTGTTCTTGTTAATGATCCTAAAGTATGAATTATTATTTGTTTGTAATCATGATGTAAAAGGTCATAGGAAAGTTTCATCCATTAGCTTCAATATTATCATCTTGTCATATGTATTGGACTTGTTGACTCCCAAGTCAAGGTTGAAATATGATATTTCAAATATAAGTTTCATTTCATTTGAATTCCTTAATGCCATTTATGTTTTTTACACCGGAAAATACTGCTCTATATAATGTGTATAAAGCTAAATATAATTGGTATATTACAAAATCAAAGAATGATTACACAATAGATATTTGATAATATTTTTTGTATATGACTAGATAAAATGAATTTAAAAAAAGAATAATTTATGGTGATCATATTTATTAAAGAAAGTAAATTGAATTATATCTATCAACAGAAATGTATCAGATCATCATTAACGATAAAAACAAAATTCTAACACAACAAGTGAGAGAATAAATTAATTATGAATTGCATTAGAAACACTCATTTTAACACTCTTTTTAATATATATTCTCTTATTGAGAGAATATTACATAATTTTCTCTATTTTAGTAAATTGGATTTAAAAAAAGTGATGAGACTCACGTGATTTTTTT
>JBBPBQ010020322.1:833928-850467 GCA_037974755.1 Cicer yamashitae | reverse complement strand
ATTAAAAGTACGAAAAATTTTAAAATTCGTTTAATACTTAAAAAAAAATTTACATTTGCTTTCTTCTAATTATACAAATGGAGATCATACCTTCAAACTGTTTTACCCAATATATATTTTTTACCACTAAATCAAATTATTAGAATTATGACTTACATGACTCAATAACACTATGTATTAAAAATGAAACTTATTGGTTGCAAGTTTATCGTAAGGTAAAATTAATTCAAAATTTATACTCCCTCCGTCTTTAAAATAATAAAATCATTTAATTATTTCACATATATTAAGAAAAATATATAAACAAAAAAGAAAATACTATTTTCATCAAATTATCTTTGTTAGATATCAGTGCATTATCAATATCATAAATGTATAGTGGGATATATTGCATTAAAAATTATGCAAGTAATATTAATTAAATGGTACAATTGGAAATTGAAAGGTCAGTCATTTTGAGACAATTTTTTTTTTTACAAATGAGTCACAATTATTGTGAGATGGAATGAATATTATTTTAAAAATAATTAAATAGAAAGAAATAAAGTAGCTTTAAATGATTTGTTGGATATTATGGGGTTGTTTTTTCTATAGATTTAAAAAAAAGTGATTTTATTTTTATATTTTTAAAAATGATATTTATGAAATATTACTCAAAAAAATAGTTGAAGTTATGTTGCAATTATTTTTCAAATATTAAAAAATAATAATTTTGACATTCAATAACTTATAGTATATTCATTATTAGATATTTTAACATGATAAAAATCAAAGTATTTTTCAAAAATAATTTCTCATTTTAGTTATTTTTTGAAATTTCATTATCCAAAAGATATTGTAACAAATAAATAAAATATTTAAAATGACTTTTTATGACAAATAATTTAAACCAATTTATCAATTTGAAGCTTTGTTTTTAAATTTTTTAAAAAAATGATAACAAGAAGATGAAACACTATAAAGACCATTTCTAAAAAAACTATAGCAAACGGGCTATATATCAAACAAAACACTATGGTAGGAGAGTTGTCACCTTCCTAATAATTCATAGTCAAGTCAACCATGGCAGACAGTCAAGTCAACAAAACACTATGGTAGAAGAGTTGTCACCTTCCTTATATACACACCCTTCTTCCATGCAACCTCCTTTACATGGCTTAATAAATAGCCGAAAAATCAACACAACGCTTACCTTCGAAAGATAAATTAACCCACAAAAGAAACACAAGTGCTGTGATGGAGGGAACATCTGTTGCTTCCAAACCATATGACAAAGAAGAGAGCATCATTGATTTAACCAAAATCACACTCCGATCTCTTCATCTTTCTGACCTTGATGATGTCATGGAGTGGACAAAAGATGAAAAGGTAGCCAAGTTTTGCACTTGGGAACCTCACAACAGCAAAGAGGATGGCATCAACTACATTGAAAATATAGCAACCAAGTTTCTATGGTGCAAAGCAATATGCTTTAATGATCGTGCTATTGGTTGTATTTCTCTGTCTTCAAATTCAATTCATGATATAAGCAGGAACAAATCTGCTGAACTTGGTTATGTTCTAGCCTCAAATTATTGGGGTAGAGGAATTGCCACGTTTGTTGTGAAACAAGTGGTTAAGGTTTCATTCAGTGAGTTGTCACACTTGGAGAGAATTGAAGCTCTGGTAGATGTTCAAAATGTTGGATCTCAAAAAGTGCTAGAGAAAGCTGGTTTCCAGAAGGAGGGGGTGCTCAGGAAGTATGTATTCGTGAAAGGAAAAGGCAGAGATATGATCATGTTTAGTGTTATTGTCGACGACCCCAAAGTTTGATTTATTTGACATTCAACTATTTGCTTCAATATATATTTATTTGTATTGGACTTCTTGGGTCCAAACTAAAGATTGAAATATCATACTTCCTTCACAATTTTCATTCCACTCTAACATTCATTTTAATTCCTTAACGCCATTTTAATTTTTTACATACTGCGAAATACAGCTCAACAAATCAATATTGTAAAGTTAACTTGTTATACCGAAAATCGCATGCAAGACAAGCTAAAAGGAAATCTCAGGGCATTATAATGTGCTGCTTTATACTTAGGTCTAAAGATTGCAACAAAACTTAGGGCATTATAATGTGCTGCTTTATACTTAGGTCTAAAGATTGCAACAAAACTTAAATTATGGGAAACCAAAAATCCAGATTAACATTACAAGCAAAAAACTTTCGAGTCAACAAAACTTTCAAATAAATATTGGTAAAAGCAGCAGAAATATCCTAATAAAACAAAAATGCATTGGGAAATAGATTAAGCTCCAACAATCTCTGGGGTTCCCTCAACAACTGTTTCATCAGCAGGTCTGTCTACCTTGGTACCAACATCTTCTGAGTAATCACCATGAACCTATGACAGGCAAAAAAAAAAGACTCAGTCTAAGATCAAGCGATTCCTCAAAGAATAGTGTAAAATTATAGAAATCTATATCCATTGTACTACAGCCGATATTGTTGAAAAAGAAAAGAAAAGCAAAAAAACTGATCAATACAACTATGAAAAACTGTCTGTTATTGCCAAACATACAGAATAAAGGAATCATTAACTGATTGAGGCTATCATTCAGTGTGAGACAACATGGAAATTTAACATCAAATATTGAAAAATAGACATACCTCCATCAGTTTTCCAAGATCAAACTTGGGAGATTTCAGGATCTTAACCTTGCGAATGAAAACATTCTGCAAGGGGTAAATACTAGATGTAGCCTTCTCAATTTCCTTTCCAATCATCTCAGGGATAAACTTGCGGACAAGCTCTTTCAAATCACAGGATGTTGCTTGGTTAACCATGATCTCCCTCATCTTCCTGCGAATCTGAGAAAATAAAAGGAAAATTTTATGTTAAGTGTTTATTGATATTTGATAAGACATAACCCTATTGAAGAAAAAATTAGAAACACAGGTAAAGGAAAGAACCTATCTAAATTGTCTAGATGGCAATTGAATCTAAGAGTTAAGGAGAAATTTAGGAACAAACGAATAAGAGTGAAACGGAATATCTTGAGTAAATAATTGATATAATTCAATCCACATCATATAAATAACAATTAAAGGTACTTGGCACAAAGATATAGGCGATTCTAGTAGATAAAAACAAAGTAGAGTACAATGAAACAACAAAATTGTAAACAAATATCAATGTAGTTTATATACCTGTCTGATCTGGCTGGATTGAGCATAACAGGTTCTCTTCACCTGGTTACTGCGCCTCTTGGTAAAACCAATGCAGAACATTCTCAAGGTATAATTATCAGTGGTCTTCACATCCACATGAGCTTCAATAAGAGTTTGCCATTTACGGACCAATGACCTGAGCTTGTCAGTGGTGAAATCCATACCCTACAGGTTGAACATAGTATTCATCATACTGTAATAATGCAAGACAACAAACAACTTGATATAAATGCAGAGTCAGAAACATACATAAAAGTTGGTCAGGACATTCTTGCCCTGAACATCTTCAGCCCTCAACCTAATCTTCCTGAAAGCATTATCCTCATCACCTTGAAGATCAGCCAATGAGATCTCAAACACACGATGTTTGAGTCCTTCAGAAGCAATCTGTAACATAAAACCACCTAAGTTATCATATATATTACAATGACAAGCAACATAAATAACACGTCCAACAAATTCACTCATACTTACAACATAAAAAGTAAACCCTAAACAATATTACACACTAAGAAATCACAATCTAAACCTATTATCAATCTATCTTACATGACTACATAAATATAATCGACAAAACATAGACATCCAAAAGACTGCAACCACACATGTGTACCAATAGATAGAGATCCAACCTAGAATAATTAAACTACATAAACAAATCTCCAAACTTTAATCGATATGCGAATGATTTAATTACAAATATTCAGAACCAGAGTATATTAAAGAGAAAGAGGTAAAAAACTGACCTTGGTACCCTGAGTACGGGAAACAAGGGTCTTGCCAACATTCTTGACTTGGAAGACAGAAGGAGCCTTGATATCATACCAATCCTTCTTGGAGAAGGGATCGGCGCTGCAAATTGACGATAGAAACAAAAATCAGAGTTAGAGGTAAATAAGAAAAAAAGATGAAAATTGAAAGTGAGGGGAATGAATACTAACGCTTTCTTCTTGCCTCCCTTCTTTCCCTTGGAAATTCTCTTGTTCTTGCCGACCGCCATGGTTGTTGTTGGTTCTTCTTCAACCTACCGCTGTGGCTACTTGCTCTGACGGCAGAGGGAACAGATGAAACCCTAATGTACTCTGTTTGTGTATAAGAGAGTGTTTCTTTCTTTTATATTCCACAAAAACCCTCTTGGGCTTAATCTTTGGGCTTGGTTTTTAGCTATTCTTTGTTGCTATTTTTTTTATATAAAAAATGGTCCTTTCAAAAATTGGATACTCAATTGGTGGTATTGTTTTTTATACATCTCTTTAATTTGAAAACCAATAAAAAAGATGTGTAACTTAGCCAAAAAAAAATATGTGACTTATTAATGTATATATATTTTTTATCTAAATTTTAAATGAAAACATGAGATATCTCTACCAAAATTTATTATTTATTGTCTAAATTATTTACAAAAATTAGATTATAAGGATGTTGTTTCTTTTTTACCAAAGGTAACGAGGATGTCGAATATTTTACATTATTTTTTAAATTGTGATGGAGGAAAATTAAAGAGGAAAAACATTATAATCTATTATTTGGAAATAAAAAAACATGAGTTGAGTTAACAACAAAAATTAAAAGTATTAACAAAAAACATCTTGAAGAATAAAAGTAAAAAAATAGATTTTTACAAATTTTATAGGAATTTAAAATAAATTTACGGAAAATTTAAAAAAAAAGTTTTTCGTTCTGGTATATAAATGTGTTTTAGAAAATCGAATTTTGTGTACGGAAAACTTGAAAAAGTTTTCCGATATACAAATGTGTTTTAGAAAATTTGAACATTATATACCGAAAAAAAAAATTCAAATTTTTCAGAACACATTTATGTAACGGAAAATTTTTTTAAAAAAAAGTTTTCTAGAATAAATTTTTTTATTTATTCACTTTTAGTTTCTATTTTGAAAAAATTAATTTATAAAAAAAATGATATTTTTAACCTATAAAAAAGTCTCTACAATCAAAGACTAAGACTAGCGATAAAAAAAATTTGAGATTAAATTTAAAATATCTTAATTTTGTAGCAATAGAAAATTTTGTTAGATTAATTCTCTAGTACAAATTTACCTTTTTCTTCGTATAATTTACTTTTGAATGTGAACTTGAGTCTTAGTTGAATCATTTTTGTTTTATTTGTTACAAATACTTTAATTTTATATGTATCATGAGAATACATTATTTTTCATTGTTCATGTATTAAATCTAACTTTTAAAATGATATATATATATATATATATATATATATATATATATATATATATATATATATATATACTATGATTACATTTATATATTAGGTATTTAATACTGTGCAGTGATTAAATAAGAATTATACATAAAAAACACATTTAGCCGTGTTACATATACCATTTTAATACTACTTTTTTTATTCTTTATTGTATGTTAGTCTAAATTTTAACAAATGTATGAACTCCAACAACAATATAAAAAAGTATAACTTGACTTTTGTTTTCCCTTATACAACAAAGGTAGAGTAATGTCGACGAAGGCGAATAATGTGCAGAAATGTATAACACAATGATGAATATTAATTAAGATTGATCAATGACTACAAAAGTATTGAAAATGAAATGTAATAATAATATTGCACTAGGAAGGTGCTATTTAGATAAAGGAGCTATGCATGGCACATAGTCATAAATCCAAAGAAGATTCTTCTCTAAAATATAAATTTGAAATTGTCGAAGCGAGTTTCCATGATAATCATATGATTGAAGTTGTCCTCCGACTTTTCCTCCAAGAATTTCATCACCATCCTTCCAAACACCATATATATTAAACATTGACATAATTGGGTTCATGTTATACTTTTTTGTCCACACATTTTGATCCATAACCCATATTTCGAATCCAGTTGCGTTCCACATCCCATATTGCTTAACATAACCAAGACAACCCTTGATCTCAACAAGGTCGTCATAGAAACATTCGGTACCAAGACGTGAGATTGGACCTGTAAGTTGTCGAAATTGGGTGTGGTAAAAGTCAAAGCAGAGAATATTCACACCGACATCAAGATAAGATGTTGTAATCCAATGGTAAACACCGTTAACAAGAGTATTATATCTTGAAGGTTGTCTGTGTGTAACAGTAGTTGAAGATGGAGGGACATTGACGATCGATGTCCATGATTTAGTACTTAGACTATACACTTCTGCTGATATAATATAAAACATTTTCTTCCATATTCCGTCGTTGAAGATACCCAGTTTAACCACTTTGAAGTCGTCGTTAACGGCACCAAAGCCATATAAAGATATATCATATCCCCATGTGTTAACACATGAGAAGGGAGTTTGAGAATGAGGGATAGGGTGAACCTGTCTAGTTGTTGGATTCCACATAATTAACTCATTATTACCTTGCAGACAAAAAACGCCATTGCAACTACCGTGTGATTTGATTCTTACTATGTTGTTGTTGCCAAAAAGTGATTTGATGAGTATTGATTCCTCACGGTCACATAAGAGAAGCTTTGTGTTTGGTTTGAATTTTGAAATGAGTAGAAGGCTATGCTTTTGATGCAACTTGCTTCTTCTATTCACAAAGAAGGGACTTTTAATGATATCATTCCAAGATCGTTGAACGCACTTGAAACGCATCAACGATTTTACCTCTACTCGCAATAGAATCTCTATCTCCAACTCTTCTCCTAAACTACTCATATTCTCTTTGCTTAATCTATTCACTGTGTTTTTATTATGAAACAACCAAGTAACAATTCACTAGCGGTTTTAAATACTATAATAAAAACTGAAAAAAAAAACGGATAATTCGTAGCTTACTTAGAATTCTAAACTAACTCAAATTGTGATTGAGAAAAAAAGGGTAAGCCAATCAACTAAATTCTGTTCCAACGTATCCGCGTTTATCAAGTGCCAATTTCATAATAAAAATGTTATTTGAATAAAATGTGCAGACACGTATATACGGTTAACATATTTTTTTTTCCAAAAAATAAATTAATTTTGTTTTTCAATTTTTTATTATTTAGACGTCCTTTTTTATACATATACAAATTTATACTCTTAACCACTAAAATATAAATTATTAACCACTTATTTAAAATATATTTCGTTAACCACTAAAATACAACTTTAACCACGCTAGACTACTTTATTTAGTGGTTATAGAAATATTCTAAATAGTTAATGAGATATATGTTTAAAAAGTGGTTAATTGTATGTATTTTAGTGAGTGGTAACTGGTAACTGGTAACAATTTTTTTGTCACTTTTTCAATTTGGATTTGGTATATATATAATTACATGAAAAATTGTAAGGAATCTTGGATATTAATGAGATAAGTAGGAACCTGAGAATAATTTGGGAATATTCAAACCTAAAGTTGGAGATTGGCTTAAGAAAGTGGAAGAAACTACACTATAATGGTAAAGTGATGAATGATACACAAATACAGAGTGTTCTAGTGGTTTACTTCATTACCCGAGAAATAGACATAGATTAGTAAAACTAATTAATGAATAATATTTGATTTTTCTAGTATTTCAACTCATATCTGCATGTTCTATACATTGCAGTAGTTTTATGAGTCAAGTGTCCTTCTTTGGTGTTAAGGATAATTTGATATAGGCATTTTATCTTATGATTTAATTTAGTGTTTACTAAATGGTAGTAAATTTGGTTTACAATAGAATTCCAGAGCAATGAAGTAAACCTATTTGTGCAAGTCCATGCATTTATAACTTCATGTTTATTTTCCTGTTTTTTTTTCTTGATGAGATTTTTATTGATTGTTTGTCTTATAATACCTTTTAGTCTTTGTTGAATCTTAATTTGTCATTTCTTTTCATAGATATTTCATGGATACCAATGTTTTTTCATTTCTCTATTGAAACCTCCTTAACTGCCAAAGCTCTTGAGCCTCAAGCTACAATTACAGTGTAACTAGATAGATTCTAAAGCCAAACCGTAAGTCTCAACAACGTTCTCTCAACTAGATTTTTCTTCTTGCTGGTGTTTTTTGTTTTTTAATTTATTTGCATTGCCCCTCTGATTGAAAACTTTTCCATTTAGCCTAAGATGAATAGCACATAGTTAATTAGTAGTCTATAATCTGTTAAACTTCTCCTTCTTAAGTTCTAGATATTGAAAATATTAATTAGTAGTCCATAATATGTTGTTATATGCTTCTGGAAGCATTTCTAGATGATGGATACCCTTCTATTTTTTCTTTGTAAAAAATGGTTTTATCATTTTGCATGTTAAGACAACTATTTTCTTTGTAAAAACTATGCCTATTTTGGAGATTTGTTGCTATAGTCTGTTTGAAACTTGCTTATATGCTCATTGTCTTGTTAGAAGTAAAAGCTTGTGTTGATGCCATGTGGAAACTAATAATGATTGAATGAGTAATTTATATTTTAAATCTCTGCCATCAATAATCTTTTCAATCTTTGTAATGTTAATTTATACCTTTTGTTCCTCACTCTTGCCTCATTTATTATTGATAGGTCCTAGACATGTTCTTTTGTTTGCTAAAGAGCAAAGGTCTCTGTCTAAACAAGGTTTCACTTGTTGCTTTGTCATGGATGGTGTAAAAGTACTTGTTTTTGACTTTGATGCAGATGAGAAGGTATTGTGTTGTGCTTTGTCCTTGTTTGCATGTTCCAAATGACTTTAATGCATAACTTTTTCCCTAATTTTGAAGAGGAACTTAGTTTCCAGCAACTCTCCTTCAGCCAACACTTAACCATTAAATGGATACATTTAATTTTGTCTACCTTGAAATGTGTTAACTTTGACATCGAAGTATATTTTCTAGGTATTTTCACCCGTATCAACACAACCACAACCTTATAGGTCATTTGACAACATGTCTACCTTTCTCGAATCAGATTCATAATTTTAATTGAGAACAATTATCATCGTTTTGTTTGAAGTTATCTGAGCACTTATGCACATTTATATTATGAAATTATTACGAACATTTTTTTTTGGAGTTTGAACTATAATTCCTTTTCAAGTTTAATAAATGATGTTTTTGAAATACATTAGCTAAGTATCATTGCTTTGCTTGAAACCAAGGATTAAAGGGCGCAAGAATCACAATGTGGTGGAGATAATTGTTTATAGTTTTGTTTTAGTGGAGTCTCATGATTTTTTTAAGGAGAATATGATGTCTTTTACATACTACAAACTCAATGCATAAGTCTTATCAATATTCTGATTCTATATTAATCTCGAAATAAACATTAAGTCTCCCAACAATGACTCTTTTCAACTATTTATACTAACATTCAATAAATCATTAGATGGTATTTTTTGGGAGGAGATTTGTTAGTAACTTCACAATATGTGATTGAAACTTCACTACCTAGTCCATCTTTTACGTTAATTAAACATTTATAAATCTAAATTATATTAATGAAGATATTAATTTCTTTAAAAAAAAAATATCAACTCATATTTTTGCAGAGAAAACAAAAAATACATAATTAATATATTTTATTCTGAAAGTATTATAAAAAGATAAAAAGGAATTGAAAAATTATTCTAAAAACCCTCGCCTTCACTGTACATTTTTTCTATTAATGAGAATAAATAAACCTCCAGTTTAAGTTGGGGAATTATCATTCATTCCCTTTTTTTTTTTTCTCGTTTATTTTTTTCAAAGCAATCGATTGCTATCTTAATCTCTCAACAAGAGTCTAATCAAAAATTAATTTTTCATAAAAAAAATTTAAAATGATGGAATAATGCAAAAATTTAAGTTTAGTGATACAAATAAATTTCAATTTAGAATAAAATTTTGTTTGGAGAGCAAATTGACGTAATTAGCCATTTGATCCTTTTTGTGCGTATAGAGAAACACAAGCAGAAATTAATGCAAAGAGACGTAATGGGCGAAGCATTGTTCGATCTCGAACAGCTTCTCATTTCCAATAAGGTACTTTTCTTTTCCCCCAATTCGTTACTTCTAGGGTTTTTCTTTCTTTTCCCTTAAAAAATTGGATGCTTTCACTTTTATTGCGTTGTGAAAGTTCATTGAAACTGGACTTGGTATTGATGCTATATGCTTTCTTTTTTTTTTTTCTTTTTTTTTTGTAGGAAAAATTGACACCTCAGGAGGCAAATATTCTTCAATCATGCAAATCAAAAGCTACGAGGGATTTCACTGCTAGTTCACTTGCTGGGGGTGCTGCTGTATGGGCAGGTTTGTGATTTTGGTTTCTTTAATGATTCTTGTTCTCATTTACAATGAATATTATTTCAATTCATGAAATTTCTTGCTTGTGGAATGTGATGGCTTATCTTTAAACTATTTGAAGTAAATGAGTCTTTTGCAATGCGTACTTCATTATCTTTTAAGTCTTTTGCAATCTTTTCAGAAAGATGACATGCTTGTAATGATAATAAAGTTAACTTAGCTATTTAAGAATCATCTTTCTTTCTTGTATTGCCTTAACATCATTTTGAGTTTTGACATTGTTGTCTTAATATTGATTATGGAGCTAAATGAGCAGCAATATTTTTATATTACATTTTTTTTATTCTACTGTAGTTACAACACATTTATCGTTATTTCTGACACCACATAGTTGATTTCTTTTCCTTTGTTGTGACTTTTATTCTATGCTGATAATCATTATTTCTTTATGCCAGCAACTGGGAAACTCCGAACAGCACTTCGATTAAACCTTTCAGCAGGTAAGAGAAATTATGTATTTTCCTTATCTGTACGCCTACTAAGACTTCCCTCCATTCCTCACGTTAGTTGTTTTATTCTTTTGTAGGAGCTGGTGGGGGGTATTGGGTAGATCCTTGTACTCTTGTGTTGATCAGATTCTTACTCTGGATGGCAGTATATTACAGAAGGAGTTAGCAAATATGTTTGTCTTCTCATCTCAATTGCTTGCACTTGATGAACGCTTTTGGTTTGTGCAATAAGCTCCAATTACTATCATATTTTCCGATATACCTGAATACGCATTAAAACAAATGCTCATTCATAAGTTAAGCAGAGCCAGTCAGCTAGGCTTTGGTTTGTCATGTACCATATTCGATTGCATAACTAAAACTACAAAGGTCCTGTGTGTGACAAGATCAATGTCAAGTGTCTATTCTTTTGTTTGAATAGAAGTACAAACTAGCTTATTATACGGAGTGATACAGACAACCTGTTGCAAGTAAGACAAAGAAACCTTAGGATGCACTTGGTAGAGTAGAAGTGACAATGATGAGTTTTATGAGTGAGGAAAGAGTTATTCTTTCTTAGTAGACGGTCATTTCAGGTGAATTGAGAATAGCATGGTTGTTAAATCCATTTGAACTGCAAAGTTTTACCCATCTACAGTCCCAATATTTTTCGGTTCAACTTGGGGGGTTGGGGGTGTTTTAGCAAAGTTATTGCGACCAGTAAATCTCTCACCTAGTGGTTACTTTGCTTCAAAATAATATTATTATCTTTGTTGGAATGGTCCATGCACCCTTTAAATTATGTAGCTAGCTTTATCACTAACTACATCCTAGTCTGGAAAAGAAAAGTGGGGGTGGATGATGAAGGGAGAGAAAATGAATTCATTTTCTTTGGTCCCACCTACTTTCTGCGTATTGTTTTACATATGATTTGATTTCACTATATACTCTCACTTGTGTATTTTTACTGTGGTTAAATGACAGACTGGTGACGAAGTACCTGAACGATTCTTCGCTAATGCAGCTTATATCTAAGCATTTTTATTCGGAGTGGATTTTTGATGATTCAACCTCTAATACTCCTAAATTAAGGTGGCGATACCGTAATTTTTTTAGCGATAATGTAATCAATGGAAGCAGCAGCAGGACTCAGGATCATGGTTCATATGATAAATCGCAAGGAGACACTCAAAATGATTCCTATGAATAATCTCAAGGCAAGTCTGAAAATATCACTGACAGCAAAAGAACAACTCTTCAGACCAAGAATTTTTTTGTAAGTATTGTTACGCTTTCCTATACTTACTCTTTAATTAATTATATAGATGCTTTAGATGGAAGTAGTTACTAATATAAACTTCACTGGGGCCATTTTTCACCTTGCCCATCACATATGTGTTTTGGGAAGGGACTGTTAAACTTAAAATGATGGTGCTGAGAAAGTTGCACGACCTTCTAGTACAATCTGTGTTCTAACGAAAAGTAAACTTGATCTAAGCTGAATTTTATTCAATGGGCTGCTTAATGTCTGTGTGCGCTTTGAAAATATTTCCCTAGAATTTTTATTAGCGTCACTAGCCCTTAGTTGTAGCTTTGGTTTGATCATTACTTATTTCAACCACAGCATATCCATTAAGTTTAGTAAGAAATAATTTGGTGACATTTACTTCAGTTCAACTATTCACTTCTCAGTCTTTGGGAAGATACCAAATGGAAATAAAAATAAAGTACAAAACTAAATTACTTTTTAACGAGAACAAAGAAGAAATTACTAATGTTTTATACACCAAGGCAATTAAAAGGGCCATTGAAAATGTTTTTTTGTTTCCATCAATTAATTAATGAATTAGGAATTCATTTGATTTTCTAGTTATTGAATTGAGTGAAATAGTGAGTAGAATATTAGAATGTTAATCATAGGCAAGCTGACTCCTTTTTTGCAGTGGTAATGTTATTGATGTTGATAGACATATCCTTAACATGTTTTCAATGAATGGTGGTTTTTATAACTTGGTTGTGTCTGTAACAAATTATTGTACCAAAAACTAATCTATAAAAAGTTGGTGTACCCCTATGCATGCTCAATCAAAATCAAAAAATGATAAATTGTAATGGGATTTATTGTAATGGGATTTCTTTCATAGGATGGTTTTTGGTTTCAAAATATTACTTTTTTTTCCACATATTTCATTGCAGACAAATCCTGGTCCTAATATCATGTCAGAGGTATACCCTCTTGATTGTCTTTTTGGCTATGATGCTCCAGTGGAGAAGATTTTTCATCCTAATACCCCAAACAAACCATCCGGGACGCATCATCGAGGGCATAGAAGATATCACCGTAGGCGTCGGATGCGTGATCTTGATGACCTTTCCAACTCAGAGCATGCATCACCTGTTTGAATGTCACCAAACATTTGCCGAAGTCGATGTTTTGGGCTTTTGTAAAATGTGTGCTTTTATTTTTTTAGCAACATTCACATCAGATACCATTCTGCTAACAGTATTAGAATGTTAGAATGTTAATCTTAGGCAAGCTGACACTGTTTTTCAAAAATCTTATGAGAAAAGTAGCAGGTAGCATGCTGGCAACTTGGCAAGTAATTAAAGGAAAAGATTATGAGTAAATAAGAAAAGATTATGAGTAAATACTCAAAATTGGAGAACCATGTCATCCTAGTCCTCACATTATCAATATTTAAAAATGATCTCTAGAATTGCAAAATATTAATTGAGTTTGTCTCTTTGTCTGGATATGTTATGAGCTGCATATACGACATTACTCAATTTGTTTCCAATTCATTCCAGTCCCTACAAATGCCAACCGAATATGGTTATTTAGTCGAAAGATTATACATACCCATCAATGATAGTATTCCAAGCAACAACATTTCGGTGAGACATTTTATCAAACAGCAATCGTGAATCTCCGAACCATAATTAAAGGTGGAATGTTTAGAGACGGCCTTCAACAATGGGGGAAGCTAAAGCGGTCGAGAGTGAATGCGTTAGTTGTTCTAAGGTTGTGATATAGGAAAAGGGTGTTGTGAGGTGTGGGGCTGCGAGAGAGATGACGGAGGAGTTGATTGGAGAAATGGATATGTGGGTTTGGAAATTGGGAGAAAACAGAGAGAGCGTAGTGGAGAGTTGAGGAGAAAGAAGAAATGACGAGTTTGGAAAGGAGGGTTTCTGGGTTGGAATTGGAACGTAGGATTTGGGCATGGAATTGTTTGAGGTGAGAAAGTGTTGTGTTTGATAACAACAATTGATGATGATGATGGGACATGCTGGCCATTGCCATTTCCATGTCCATCCCCAAACCAACGAACTTACTTCTACGTGAAACTAGAATAGTTAATTTTCATTAAAATATCTTAATATTTATTTTTAAGTAATTTGTAATATAAATGAATATTAAGGTGTGCTGTAGAAATAAATAACAAATAATTAAATACATAATTATGTTCTGCCTACCAGTTTTATATTTCTATTAGTCTCTATATGATTTAACTATTTTCACAAGATATTACTCTTTTTCTTTTCTTTCAAAACCTTTTAAGAATTTAATTTGTATGTACGATTAGTATAAGATATTTCATACGGTCAACAAATTATGAGCAAATTATGTTAGTAAATTTACAAGTAACTATGATAAAAGTTAAATATTATTAACAATCAAACGAGTGTGATTGATTAACAGTGTAAAAAACTAAAAATTATTTACACTAATGATATATAAGTTAAGTTCATATTTTAAATTCAAACCTTGCATTTGAAAACTTCTAATCAATCTTTTTATGTTTTTTATTATCTCTTATGATTTGAAAATGATGTTACTAATACTAATTTATAGATATATCTACTTATATCTTATCATTTTGTCAAACGTTATATTAGTTCTTAAAATATTTTTGTAATTATTTATAGGAAGAGAATTGATAAGATGTATGTGTAAAGTTTTTTCACCATCACAATTAATAAACTTTTTTTTATAAGATTTTAATAAGGTATTTATCTTCTATTTTATCTTATTTTATAATTTTGATTTCAACTCATTCTTATTTATTTATTGTATTTGCAGAATTAATCATAAAATAATAAAATAATTCAGATTGGTCAAATATACTAAATTTTTAGTGCAAAAATATGAAATTTAATACTCCAACCTATAAGTACAAGAAAAAAGTTTATTGCCACTTCAAGAAAATTAGATTTTATGATAAGAAAATGTTGTCAATAGGAAGATTTTTGCCAAGGAAAGGGAGAAATTGTTGCATTAAATTATGATTTCTTGCTATCATAAAAATGAGTTGCGTCTATCATAAAAAAGAAGAAAAGGAGAAGCAAAATAGTAGAGAAAAAAAATTAGAGAAAGAAAAAAGGACAAAGACTTTGAAAACGCTTGGAGTTATAGTAAAATGTCTCAATTTTGGAGTAAAAATTCATACTTTTTTAGGTTTTATTTATTTTCTCCTAATTGATGAACATTTATATTATTTGCTTTATTTTCTATATGTTTGTTAATGAGTAACTTAAACTTTCTTCTATGTTCTTTGGTGAATCTTGTGATTAAGATACATTTTCACTATGTCTTAGTTTTAATTCTAGTTTTATTTTAGATTTCTGTTATTTATTTCAATTAAATTACTCTATTGTTATATTTACATGTTTGGGTTAATCGACATTTACATGTCTTGATCGATCAATTGACTGGTGACCAAATACAATAAGGTAGATATATAAGATAATTGAGATTATGATTCTTGTATGATGGAATATAGATAGTAATCTTTCAATTAGTCAACCTCTTGGTTTTTTATTATTTCTCTTAATTATATTTTTTATATGATCAATCAAATAATTAATTTAGAAAGAATAATATTAAATTGAATAACGAATCTTTGTTAATAATTTTAAAAAGAGATCGATAATTGATAATAATATTATCTAAATTTTAAATGAAAACATAAGATTGCTTTACCAAAATTTATTATTTATTATCTAAATTATTTACAAAAATTAGAATACAAAGATGTTTTTTTTTTTACGAAAGATTAAGAGGATGTTGAACATTTGACATAGATAAAGTTATTTTTTAAATTGTGACGGAGGAAAATAAAAAAGGAAAAACATTATAATTTATTATTTATAAAAATATATAACTTGATAATTTAAAACACATTATTGTGTTTTTTTTTTAAAGATATTGATATTTTATTAGTTATGTTCATTTACAAAACAACTTATCGAGTGAGATGATTGATGAGCATAAGCTTAATGTTATTTAATTGGAGGACGATTTTAAGTAAAATTTTAATTTTAAAAATTAGAATTTTATGGATGGAGTTTTAGAAATTAGATATGACACGCAATAGATACGATCATTGTTTCAATTTTTGTAAATTCTTTTATTTGTCTTTTGTTAACACAATATTTATGTTAATAATTTTAGTCTCAATAAAATAAAAAAAAATTGAGACTAATCTTACCAAATTTTACAAATACACTGTTAGGATAGAAGTACTAAAAAAAAATTGAGACTAATCTTACCAAATTTTACAAATACACTGTTAGGATAGAAGTACAGGCAAGAAATGAGTTTAAAATTTAATTTATAAATTTATATTTTCATTATTTTGATTTATTGAGTTT
>JBBPBQ010020322.1:815573-833357 GCA_037974755.1 Cicer yamashitae | reverse complement strand
AATAAACTTGTTAAAAATGTATAATATTTTTACATATATGTGTAAAGAAATTTGTGTTTTTCAATAATAAATTTATATTTTCTCTTTATTTGTGAAATTTTTGTTATTAAATAAATATATAATCAAATTTTTTAAAAATTTATTTTATTTTATAAGAATTTCTTTATTTAAAAAATGCAGTAATATAAATGCACTTGGTTTAGTTATTTCGGAGGTCTCTAAACTATTAAGGAATTTTCAAATCATTTTTTGAGTTGTAATTTTGTAACAAAAATTAATCTATTTGATATATTTTATAGATTAAGTCGGACTTTAATCCTTATGTAGGAATTTGATTGAATGTATATAAGTAGTTAAATTTTATATAAAAAAATATCTATGTTAAAAAAATTAAAAAATGAATATTTATTAATTGTGACAAAGTTGTGAAAACCAAATTATATAAGGATATAGGATAATTGTGATTTAATATATGCTAATGAGTGATGAATTTCGACTAGACATGACATATGTTAATAAATATGTTAATTAATATAGATATTGTGGTGTATGTTATTGTAATTTTGAGATCTATAATCGGTGTATTTTACGAGTAAAATTGTTTTTATGAATTGTGGTCGTTGGGTTATCGTTATCGAGATGTATATTTGAGTCTAATATGTTAAAATCACATGTCATATGTGCATCTTTTCTTGTTACACGGATTAACCTAATCAAATGGCATGCTATATGTGTTACACGAATTAACCTAATCAAATGACATGCTATATGTGCATCTTTTCTTGTAACACGAACTAACCTAATCAAATGACATGCATCATGTAGATTGTATCCTATAAATTGTTATGTGTAGATCTTCATTGCATCATATAGATTGGTACATGTATATGTATATGGACTAAAAATTATTTTACCAATTTTCTTAATTATTCAAATTGTATTTTTTTATTAGGCTCAATTTTTAAGATTAAAATAGTATCTCCAAAATATTTAAGATGAATCAAATAAACAAATAGACAGTGATGAACTAACTAATTATAAGATGGAGATTTTAGTAAGAATATAAAATAGGCAAATGGACAGTGGTGGATTAGTAACTAATTTTATAAATATATTGAATTGAAAATGCATCTAATTTATTTATTTATTTTTTAATTTTCAATGCGAAATTTCTAATGTTTGATTATTTAACAAAACACGCTTGTTAACAAGATTGTATAAGAAATAAGAATTTGTTGGAATTTATTTCATAATCAATTAATAATCGTATACTATTTTCTTCCTCCAACAAATAATTTATTTTATCATTTCATGCATATTAATAAAAGTGTATTAATGAACAATTTTTTTTTTTAGTTTTTCATAAATTCATTCACTCTATTTAAGGTGATATTATTTGAAACGCGTCAGATATTTTGTAGATACGTTTTTATGTGTTAGGATAGAAGTATGTGTAAGAAATGAGCTCAAAATTTGATTTATAAGTCTAGATTTTTATTATTTTGATTTCAAATACTACACATGAGTTAAGTTAATAATAAAGATTAAAACTACTAACAAAAAACATCGTGGAGACTAAAAAAAAAAACATTTTTAAAATTTTATAAGAATTAAAATAGATTTATGCAAATTACTTATTTTACCCTTTTAATTTTTTTATAAAAAAAATTGGTACCCTACTAAATTCAATTCGAGTTCAGAAAACTTAAAAAAAGTTTTTCAGAACATTGTGTTTCAAAGAATTTGAACTTTGTGTGTCGGAATTTTTTTTTTTAAGTTTTTCTATTGACAAATGTGTTTTAGACAATTTGAACTTTGTGTACCCAAAAACTTTTTTTTTAAGTTTTTCGGAACACATTTATGTATTAAAAAACTTAAAAAACAGTTTTTCGAAACACAAATGTGTTTAAAAAAGTTTTTCGCAACACAAATGTAACCAGAAAATTCAAACTGTGCTCCATAATTTTTTTATAAAAGTTTTCCAAACACATTTGTGTTTCAAAAAACTTTTTTTAAATTTTCCGAAATACAAATCTGTATCAAAAAACATAAAGTTTTACTTTTTTCTAAAAAAAAAAAAGGTAAAATTGGATTTTTATTAAAATGTGGAGATATAAGAATAAATTTAAAGATACAAAGTAAAATATTTTAGATTTATCTATTATTTTTATGAATGATTTAAATGAATATTTTTGTAATGCGTGTATGCTTGCCAGTGACACCAAAATAATTTATATTTGGTGGAAAAAAAAGTTTAGATTAACGAATTTTTCTACACATTTAAGAATATTTGATAGAACACATGAGAGCATAGAGAATAAATTACGTGGTTTGATGTCTCTTGCATAGATACATGGAAACGCCTCAATCACATGTCATTACCTCAAATAATATTTTGTATTGTAATTCACTCATATTTTGTATCACCGCACAAATACTTGAGTATATATGATAATATATTCATTTAGAGATGTTTCAACTCTTCATAAGTTTAAAAAACAAAATGAATTTATTATAATTAGATTATGTATAAAATTTTATCTTACGATTTTGTCATCTTCTTTAACATTTATTATAATTATTATAATTAGTTCATTAATATTTTGTATGAATATTTGGTTCATTTGAATTTAACAAATGGATAAATAAGTTGAATTTGTCATTTAGAAGTAATATTATGTAGACATTAATTTATTCTAGGTAACAAAAGACAGACCTATTGACTGATCCATGATTCCACTCACTAATCGCCCCACAATATTTGACATTGCTTGCTTACGTAACTCAGGCAAAAAAAAAATTGAATTACTTTGATTTCCTTTTGTTGTAACAAACTGTTAAAGGTTGAATTGAGTTAATGGGTGGTGACACAAACCATTCATAATCTTGCATTGATTGAACAATACTAGTATATTATTAGACACAACATTGTAGCTGAAAGCAACTTCGATAGAAATCGAAGAGATGCATCATTTTGAAGTGTTGAGTTGTGTGCCACGAGTCCATGTAGGTTAGTTCGTATTGTTAGGTTGGTAACAAAAAAGTTTGCAATCACTCAAATTCTTGGATTCTACTTGATTCGCCAAGACAATAGATTTTCCACCTGCAGTGTTATTAACCATGTAGAATGAATTTTAGACTCGAGTATCATTAAATATTTTAGGTGATTAATCACAAATTAGAATACTCATATTATTTTACGCAAATACGCAAATTTAGTTAGTTGTCTGAGACTCTATATTACAATAGAATTTCGATACAATTTACATTTTTTTAATAGTATTTTTTCTTTTATTGAATTATGCACACACTCATTTTATTTGTCTTTAAATACGATCTTTACAAATGTGTGTTCAAATGACACTTTATTTTCTATAAAAAATTCAATAGATCTATTATGACGAATTGTTAGTTGATTTGTTAGAATATGTCATTAATATTTTACTATAAATAGAGAATTGATTGATCGAAATAATTATCAAGAAAAATTAATAAAAAATAGTTTTAGATTATCTTAGCATGAATCTCTATTATTAGAAGTATTTCATTATGTATCAATGTATCTCTATAAAATTAGTACAATGCGTTATTAAAATATGATATAAATATTTTGATGGTAATTTATTTTATTTTTCAAATCAAACAGGCACATAAATCATTAAATTATATCAATTAATATTGATACTAGAAACTTTTTTTTACTCAGTTAAATTATAGGAACTTAACTATACCTTAATTTCATTTCATAAAGAGTTAATTAGTGAATAAAAACAAGCTTCCGTGTTCGTACAATTTATTCCATCTCTATATGTGATACTTCAATATTCTTGGGTAATAACTTTAAAAAAAAAATACAGTTAATGTTAATAATTAGCTGAAGAAAAATTTGAATTCATGACTCTCTCTTTACTTCAACTATCCTAAACCACCTCAAGACTTGTTACTTTTGATTAGTGACTTAAAAAATATTATGCTTGGTACTACCAATAAATTTAAATAGGTACAATTTTTCTCTTAATTTAATTTTAGATAACACTGCAATTTTTTTTCTTTTAAATTTGGTCTTTTATTTAATTTTAAGTAAACAATCTGATCTTTTATGTTTTAAAATGTTGTTAACAATGTTATCTTTTTTTTTTATAAAAATTCATCAAAATCTTCAAACAAAACCCATAAAATCAATTGTCATCTTCAATATAATGCAAATTTCATCAAATTAATAACTCAAATCTTCAAATAAACTCATATTTTCATTCTTTATATTTTTGAATTTTTATAATAAAATTAAATAAAGGATCAAATCAGAAAAAAAAAAAACTAAAAGATAAAAGACTGAAGTGTTATCTGAAATTAAGTTAAAGGACCACAAAAACAATTGTGCCATTTAAATAATTATAACTAACACTCATTAAATGACAAAAAAATTGTAGAATCACACTGAACCATGCATTGTATTGGAGAACTTAATCCTCAAAGCATAAGGTCACTTATTCTTTTTGGAGAATTTCTCATTAACTATTATTTATCATATATTATATAAAAATTGACTTTGACATCAAATTGTCTTTTTCATGTATTTCCACTCGTATCAGCGCAACTACAACCTCATAGGTTATCTAACAACATATCTACCTCTCTCGAGCCAGATTCATGATTTTAGACGAGAACAATTATCACTTTTGTTGTAAAATAAAGAGTAATAGTGTAGATAGTTTGGAGAGAATTACCCTATTATTTGAAGTTATTTGAACACTTATATACCTTTATATTATTATGAACATTTTATTTGGAGTTGGAACAATAATTCATTTTCAAGTTTAGTAAATGATGTTGCAAGAATGACAAGGTGGTGAAGATAATTGGTTTTGATAGTTTTGTTCAAGTGGAGCCTTATGGTTTTTTAAAGAGAATATGATGTCTTTTACATAGTGCAAATTCAATGCATAAGTCTTATCTACATTGTGACTCTATATTAATCTCAAAATGAACATTAAGTATGGTAACAATGACTCTTTTCAATTATTTACACGACATTCTATAAATCATTAGATGATATTTTTTGGAAGGAGATTTATTAGCAACTTCATTACATAGTCCATCTTTTACGTTATATATCTAAATTATATTAATGAAGATATTAATATTTTTTTTTGTCGCCTTAGTGATACAAATAAATTTCAATTCAAAATAAAAATTTGTTTGGAGAGCAAATTGACCTAATTAGCCATTTGATCCTTTTTGTGCGTATAGTGAAACACAAGCAGAAAATCTAACAAAGAGAACGTAATGGGCGAAGCATTGTTCGATCTCGAACAACTTCTCATTTCCAAAAAGGCACTTTTCTTTTCCCCCAATTCGTTACTTCTAGGGTTTTTCTTTATTTCCCCTTAAAAAATTGAATGCTTTCACTTTTATTACGTTGTGAAAGTTCATTGAAACTGGATTTGGTGTTGATGCTATATGCTTTATCACAAAATATCTGCTTTTTTTTTTTTTGTAGGAAAAATTGACACCTCAGGAGGTAAATGTTCTTCAATCATGCAAATCAAAAGGTATGAGGGATTTCACTGCTAGTTCACTTGCTGGGGGTGCTGCTGTATGGGCAGGTTTGTGATTTTGGTTTCTTTAATGATTCTTGTTCTCATTTACAATGGATATTATTTCAAATTATTTCAAATTCATGAAATTTATTGCTCGTGGAATGTGATGTCTTATCTTTAAACTATTTGAAGTAAATGAGTCTTTTGCAATGGGTGCTTCATTATCTTTTAAGTCTTTTGCAATTTTTACAGAAAGATGACATGCCTGTAATGATAATAAAGTTAACTTAGCTATTTAAGAATCATCTTTCTTTCTTGTATTGCCTTAACATCATTTTGAGTTTTGACATTGTTGTCTTTATATTGATTATGGAGCTAAATGAGCAGCAATATTTTTATATTACATTTTTTTTATTCTACTGTAGTTACAATACATTATCATTATTGCTGACACCACATAGTTGATTTCTTTTCCTTTGTTGTGACTTTTATTCTACGCTGATAATCATTATTTCTTTATGCCAGCAACTGGGAAACTCCGAAAAGCACTTCGAGTAAACCTTTCAGCAGGTAAGAGAAATTATGTATTTTCCTTATCTGTACGCCTACTAAGACTTCCCTCTATTCCTCATGTTGGTTGTTTTATTCTTTTGCAGGAGCTGGTGGTTTCCTTGGACTGTGGGTATTGGGTAGATCCTTGTACTCTTGTGTTGATCAGATTCTTACTCTGGATGGCAGTATATTACAGAAGGAGTTAGCAAATATGTTTGTCTTCTCATCTCAATTGCTTGCACTTGATGAACGCTTTTGGTTTGTGCAATAAGCTCCAATTACTATCATATTTTCCGACATACCTGAATACGCATTAAAACAAATGCTCATTCATAAGTTAAGCAGAGCCAGTCAGCTAGGCTTTGGTTTGTTGTGTACCATATTCGATTGCATAACTAAAACTACAAAGGTCCTGTGTGTGACAAGATCAATGTCAAGTGTCTATTCTTTTGTTTGAATAGAAGTAGAAACTAGATTATTATACGGAGTGATACAGACAACCTGTTGCAAGTAAGATAAAGAAACCTTAGGATGCACTTGGTAGAGTAGAAGTGACAATGATGAGTTTTATGAGTGAGGAAAGAGTTATTCTTTCTTAGTACACGGTCATTTCAGGTGAATTGAGAATAGCATGGTTGTTAAATCCATTTGAACTGCAAAGTTTTACCCATCTACAGTCCCAATATTTTTCGGTTCAACATGGGCGACCAGTATATCTCTCACCAAGTGGTTACTTTGCTTCAAAATAATGTTATTATTTTTGTTGGAATGGTCCATGCACCCTTTAAATTGTGTAGCTAGCTTTATCACTGACTACATCCGAGTCTGGAAAAGAAAAGTGGGGGTGGATGATGAACGGAGAGAAAATGAATTCATTTCCTGTGGTCTCACCTGCTTTCTGCTTATTGTTTTACATATGATTTGATTTCATTATATACTCTCACTTGTGTATTTTTGCTGTTGTTAAATGACAGAATGGTGACGAAGTACCAGAACGATCCTTCGCTAATGCAGCTTATAAATAAGCATTTCTATTCGGAGTGGATTTTTGATGATTCAACCTCTAATACTCCTAAATTAAGGTGGCGATACCGTAATTTTTTTAGCGATAATGTAATCAATGGAAGCAGCAGCAGGACTCAGGATCATGATTCATATGATAAATCCCAAGGAGACACTCAAAATGATTCCTATGATAAATCCCAAGGATACTCTGAATCCTATGAAAAATCCCAAGGCAAGTCTGATAATATCACTGACAGCAAAAGAACAAGTCTTCAGACCAATAAATTTTTTGTAAGTATTGTTACGCTTTCCTATACTTACTCTTTAATTAGTTATATAGATGCTTTAGATGGAAGTAGTTACTAATATAAACTTCACTGGGGCCATTTTTCACCTTGCCCATCTCACATGTGTTTGGGGAAGGGACTGTTAAACTTAAAACGATGGTGCTGAGAAAGTTGCACGACCTTCTAGTGTAATCTGTGTTCTAACGAAAAGTAAACTTGATCTAAGCTGAATTTTATTCAATGGGCTGCTTAATGTCTGTGCGCGCTTTGAAAATATTTCCGTAGAATTTTTATTGGCCTTACTAGCCCTTAGTTGTAGCTTTGGTTTGGTCATTACTTATTTCAACCACAGCATATCCATTAAGTTTAGTAAGAAATAAATTGGTGACATTTACTTCAGTTCAACTATTCACGTCTCAGTCTTTGGGAAGATACCAAATGGAAATAAAAATAAAGTACAAAACTAAATTACTTTTTAACGAGAACAAAGAAGAAATTACTAATGTTTTATACACAGAGCCAATTAAAAGGGTCATTGAAAATGTTTTTTTTTCCATCCATTAATTAATGAATTAGGAATTCATTTGATTTTCTAGTTATTGAATTGAGTGAAATAGTGAGTAGAATATTAGAATGTTAATCTTAGGCAAGCTGACTCCTTTTTGTAGTGGTAATGTTATTGATGTTGATAGACATATCCTTGACATGTTTTCAATGAATGGTGGTTTTTATAACTTGGTTGTGTCTATAACAAATTATTGTACCAAAAAATAGGCTATAAAAAGTTGGTGTACCCTTAGGCATGCTCAATCATAATAAAAAAATGATAAATTGTAATGGGATTTCTTTCATAGGATGGTTTTTGGTTTCAGCATATTACTTTTTTTTCACATATTCCATTGCAGACAAATCCTGGTCCTGATATCATGTCAGAGGTAGACCCTCTTGATTGTCTTTTTGGCTATGGTCCTCCATTGGAGGAGATTTTTCATCCTAATACCCCAAACAAACCATCAGGGACGCATCATCGAGGGCATAGAAGATATCACCGTAGGCGTCGGATGCGTGATCTTGATGACCTTTCCAACTCAGAACATGCAGCACCTGTTTGAATGTCACTAAACATTTGCCGACTAACATGCAGCACCTGTTTGAATGTCACTAAACATTTGCCGAAGTCGACGTTTTGGGCTTTTGTTAAATGTGTGCTTTTATTTTTCTTGCAACATTCATATCAGATACCATTCTGCTAATAGTATTACGGAACGGAATAGGGTTCCTAGTGCGTTAATAATGATATTTGATGTTTTTTTTAAACAATGTGTGATATATTTGAACATATGACACATTATTATGAATATGACTTTGTTTGAATTCATTATGCTTTTCATGAGTCAGAAATGGAATCCTTCATTTAATGAATACTTTTATTTCGAGCTGACACATATAATAAAATAATCTCCCTCACAAAAGAATAGAATAGAAGAAATGTCTATTAAATTAGATGGAGAGAGAATCTCAACTCCAGAAATTGTATGTATCTGCATTTACTTTTTCCTCGCACCATTTTATTACTACATTATTCACCAAAAATAAGGTGGACAAGGATGGCAAGCCTCATCAAAAGAATTGTTGATACAAGTAATTGCAGATGAAGAACACAACTGTTCAATGCGATCAATTTGGCACGTAGAGTTTTCAGATATTTTCGTTAATATTTCAATCAATGCTAAAGGGAACCAAGTTGATATCTGACTTCTCAGCCAATGACCTTTCATGTATTTATTTGTTGTTTGATTTTCCACTGTGTTACTGAGAAGTGATAAACAAGAGCTGTCAGCTGTGTAAAAGAGTCCACTATTTGCATTGCCTGACATGACATTAGAATGTAGCTTCCGTTCTGTCTTTTGTGACATTATTATCATCTGTTATATATCATTTTATCCGACAAAAATTGTTTGTGATGCTTTTTGTTTTGTTTTTGGAAAGAATCATAGCACCTTCCTTCTTTGTCTTTATATGTCAAAACTTTGTATCATTTCTGTAATTCTTTGTTGTTCTTGTTTAAAATGAAGAAATACAAAACAGATACTAGAACAGACTGAAAATCATAGTTAATTTTCTTTAAAATATCTTAATATTTATTTTAAAGTAAGTTTTAAATACAAATAAATATTAAGACATGCTGTAGAAATAAATAACAAATAATTAAATACATAGTTTAGTTCTGCCTACCAGTTTTATACTTCTATTAGTCTGTATATGATTTAAATATTTTCATACTTTTTTTTTTCTTTCAATATTTTAAATTCAAATCTTGCATTAGAAAACTTCTGATCAATCTTTTTATGTTTTTTATTATCTATTATGATTTAAAAATAATGTTACTAATACTGTACATATAGGTTAAGGATTCGATTGGTATTATTTTTAGAGAAAAAATTATTCATATATATATATAATTATATTTTATCATTTTGTCGAATTGTTATATTAATTTTTAAAATTTTTGTAATTATCTACGTCGAGATATTTGAAAAGATGTATGTGTAAAACTTTTTTACCATCAGTCACAATATATATCAATTAAACTTGACTATTAAATGAAATGAATCCAATACTATTATAGAAGTATTGAATTAAATCAATCAACCTTTTTCTTCAAAATAAATTCTATGGCCATTTTTAAGGTGGTTTTATTTATTTATTTGTCAGAACAAATTCAATATCATTAATTATATAAGAGTTTTATTTTAACAATTTTAAAGAAATATGGACTAGTTAAGAAATATTTAAGATACCATATAAAATACTTCACTTTATTTTAAAAATATTATATTATAATTTAACTTCATAATATTTGTATTTAGAGTTTAAAAACTTTGCAATGAAAGTGTAAATTTCGTTAGAAAGACATCAAAACACATTTCGCTATAGTATCGTGTCATAATGTTAATTCTTAAAATTCTTGCATAAATATATAGTATATAGTAAGATATAATTGAATTGAAGTTTAAAAAGTTTTATTAGTAAAAAAAATGCTTAATCAGTTTTACTCTCTCGATTGCATATCAATTATTATGATTTTTTATTTAATGTTTTCTAATTATACGAGGATTCGCTTATATTTTGTTTACATTGGATATTATGATGCACCAATAGTTAATAATTAAGAGTAGGTAATGTAATGATTTAAAAGAATGATAGGGGTAAAGTGATAAACCAAGTTTCCTTACTACAATTGAAGTGAGTAATTAACTTTTAAAGAAGAAATAAGAAATAAAAGCTGAACTTTATGCAAATGTGTAGTGAAATATGTACGTGTTAAGTTATTAATTGTAGGTTTATCAACTTTGAAATATTTTACTTCATCCTCTAGAGCTTCGATTTTAGATAAGTCTAGTTTCTTTAATTTTGTTGTGTGATATTCGTGATTGAATGAGAGATCAAGCTCATTCCAATTGAAAATTTCATTTTAAAAGAAAACCAGTGACCTTTTATCACTTTGATTGATCTTGTAGAAAAGAAAAAGATAAAAGAGGAAGAAAAATGATGTTTCAGTTGAACTTGTACAAATCTTTTCACAGCAAAATAAAATTAATGAACACTTTAACGTGTTAGAGTTTGGTCGGATACTACACCTATTAAATTTTAACCACGGTATAATAACACTTTAAAAAAATAAATATAACACTAACCATATATCAATAAAGCGGTAAATTATCTTTGATAACATTTCAATTTGTACCTTTCTTGTAATTTTCCTTTTCTAATATTCCTTTTCACAATTTTATTTTTTTAATATAATTATAAAAGAAAAAAGTCTATACTTGATTTTATTTTATATTTGGGTAAACCATACCTTTTTTATTTATAATTTTACCTAATAATTACAAAAAGTATATCATTTTAATAATTTAACTTTGATTCTAGACCATACAAACAAAGAGTACAATTTTTTTTAATCATCAATCAGAGAAAGGGAAAGAAAAAGCAGAGAGGGGCAACACTAACAGAAAATAGAAGCAAGGAACAATGAGTTATAGAAAATGGAATATAAGCGTTCAATACAACATCATGAATTCAGTGTCTGAAGCAGAAACAATCTTAGGACGTTTCACGAACAACAACAATAACAAACTAAGGCGTCTCCCACACGTGTTCAGCAAGATTCTCCAACTACCATTACCATCAGATGCTGACGTGTCAGTGGAGGAACACCCTAACTGTTTCCGATTCGTGGCGGAAACAAACTCACTCGGCCACGTGGAAACTCACACAATTCGTATTCATCCAGGTGTCACTAAGATTATTGTTAGAGCAACTCAATCACTTCAATTTTCATTGGATGATCTTAACCCTCATATTTTGAGGTTTCGTCTCCCTGAATCCATTGTCCCGGAGCTCGCCACCGCCGTCTTTGTTGACGGTGAACTCGTCGTCACCGTTCCAAAGGCTGATGATGACACGTGGAGCACTGATGATGAATGATGATGATGAGGAGGAGAGTATTGAATTTTAATTGTTTTTCTATTTCATTTGCAACATGATTTATTGTTGGATTCGAATTTGGAATTCTCAATCTTCCGCACGTGTGTCATGCTTTTGTGTATTATTTTAATTTTTATTTATATTAATAATATGATATCCTTATTAATCTTGTATCTTAACATTTGTCCTGAATGAAATTTCTTGCTTAGTTTTGAGTTTATGTCTTTGATTCTCCTAAGGTGTTGTAATCAGTTGTTAGTTGTTGCATTAATTTGTTGTTCAAATGCCTAAACATTTCCTTCCATTCTACGTGTGTTTCTAGTCTAGCACAATTTTCCAATGTGATTTTAATGTTTTTCCAATACAAACGTTTAGGATATGTGAAATTTCTTGGCTTATCTTTTTGCGCTCACTTATTGTTCTTATGAAATTAATCGGTGCTTTCAACAACAAAAAGGCGAATAGAATCTATAAGGAACATGAATGAGTTTGCTTGTTTGTGTGTGGTCTTGTTGAGTAAATAGGGATAGTCAAATACTTTCAATTTCAATTTTATATTCCTAATTTCAGCTTGATAATCAATCATGGTGAAGGGTCGTCCCACACCACAATTCTCGTTTTATTGAATCCTATGATCCAATATTGAAAGACGTTGAATCGATCCGATAGTAAAAAATGAAATTAATGAATTTACTTAAAACTTAAACTTGATAGTATTTTTTCACATTTTAAATAAACATTAAAGGTAGAAACGTTAAAATAGATGAACAATCATCATCGATCATTTCTAACCATCATCAATCATTTCTACACTTAAATATGTGGTTGAGTGGTTCTTTAAATGTGGGTAATAGTTTTTTTTTTTTGACATATGGGTCCAATAGATGTTAATAGTTTTTTTTTGACATATGGGTCCAATAGATGTTAATGGATTGTAATGTTCATTTTGGGTCCATAAATTGTGATGTTATCTAGATTTCATTAAAAAAAAACTGCAACTGAGTTGTTCAGAAGGCCCAAAGATGAATATTCTTCACAAATATATTTTTAGAAGATATATACTTTGTTATTGACAAAATATATATATATATATATATATATATACTTTGTTGACCAAAAAAGAAGATATATACTTTTTTCTTCAAAAAAAAATATTAGTAGAGTGTCTCGTGCCAAGTATGGAGTGATTCGTTAGAGATCATATGATTTTTTTTCATTATATATATAAACTTTAAATTATAAAATTTATATAAAATTAAATATATATAAATATAAGAATATACAATTTATTTCCATAATTTGTTTAAATTAAATTGAAAATTAGGTAAAATAAAATATAATTTTACATAGATAAAATAATTATGAAATATAATCTTCAACTTGTGCCAAAGCACAATATCAAATATACAAAAAAATTTAGAGGTACAATTTTAAATTTTTTAACAAATATCTATAGACCAATATCTTTAGTCAAAATTATTAGATTCAAAATCAAAGCCTGTTTGTTTTAACAAATATCTATAGACCAATATCTATATTCTATAGACCAATTTTAAGATTTGTGTGTCTTAGCTGAATTTGTTTATCCAAATGTGATTTAAATGTTTACCACTTAATAATGATTCGTTTTAGTATATACTTAAGAATTAGATTTTCTTTGAATTGAACTTATTTTAGATGTTCCATTACTTCCTCTATTCCTCCATGCCATTATACAGTTTGGATAAAAGTTGGTGTGCGGAAGATTAGTGTGGTGTGCAGAAAACACATGCTGCAAACCATCTAAGTGGGGAAGAGAGAGAAATGGTTGGACAAATGACCAAAAAGTTGATCCTGCCCAAAATTAATCTACTCATAATTCAAGAAAAAAGGTTGGATTACAAGAATACTATCATACATATTACATCACAAATATAATATAAACAAAAATAGTAATTAAAAAAGTTGATAAAAGATTAAATACATCAACTTTTTCAATTACCATTTTTATTTATATTTTATTTCAGATGAAGTAAATCTTAAAAGGATCCAAGATTAAAAATATATCTTATGAAATTAATGTTGGATCATGGATGATAACTATGTCTATAGATCTAGAATAATTGGCGATTCTTAATTTCTTATATTGTTAGAGATATACTTTGGGTCCATCAAAATTACATCTAATTGTTCAATACTTTTCCTTATTTTTCCTTTATGTTGCTGATGGATTAAACATATAAAAAGCAACTAATACTGTGTTTGCCTACGAGTGCTGCAACTAGCAGGTTTTTATTTTTGCAGTCAATCAAAATACTTTCCCTCATTTAAGTTCGACACGTCTTGTAACAGCAAAAAAACATCAGGTAGAATAGAGCAGGTTAACACAACCTGCAGAACTTCCATCTTATGTAAGTTTAACGGGTTGGTGGAAAATGCCACTTTAATTAACTTTAGTATTTCAATTTTTCAAAAGTTCTTTCATTCAACTTCTATGTAAACATCTACAAGTTTTCAAAAACTTTTCAGGAACTGAAGAATCATATGAACTTATTTTAATTATTGAAAAAATTCTATATATACAGCAGAAGTTAATTCAAAGCGAGTCATAATCTGCCATTTTTAAGCCAAAGTGTTCCTTTATAATATCTTTCGAGGTCCTACCAAAACCATTGGCCACCTTTTTCATGTCTTCAAATTTCACCAATTCTCGTTTTATCTGTTCCTTCCTTTCCCTGACAGCACGAAACAAGGTATCTGAACGAGATGAGTTACTGCATGCCAGTTCAGACTTTTCACAGTCTAATTGCTCATACAAATTCCGCAAATAAATCTTGTGTGCATGGAGTCTTTCTTCTGCCGCCTTATATTCAAACTCTTGCGACTTTCTAAGAGTCTCCAGAACATCATCAATCTCCGCCTCAAGTTTCAATGATTGTCGTGGGTAATCATAAGATTCCTCCCTTGATCTAACACGTGAGGGGCTTTCATTCATCGTAACATCCATTGCTTCAGCACCATGATCTGGTAAGCAAGATTGTAAGCGCAAAATATTCAATCCTAATACGGAGGTGCAAAGAAAACTGAATTTACTGAATCAGTAGTGTTGACAGTCACAGAAGTCATAGATGATGAATGTTCACTTTCTGTTTCTAAAGTCTTACAATAGACCCCAAAAACTGACATATGCAGTTTTATGCACCTCCATAAGCATGCAACCATTGCTACAAGAGCTGTGATGTGAGTGGAAAGTAGCAAAAACTATACGACTAGGAAGTAGGAGAGGACATTTACCTTCAGAATGAGCCATAAGATTGTCACCCTCCTTCTGAACATCTTCACCATTGGTTACACATTTCAGCTGATACAAACTTATAAATTTGGTCATAATAAGCCTTTACAATAAGCACCAGAATACAAGCAAGATAGTCTTTATTTCTATCATCTAAACTCATTTGAAAAATACCTTTGTGATGGCCAATTCAACACGATTCAGCAGCTCCTTTGCGACAGGTTTCGTTGAACCACGCAAGAGACAAGCACCAAGGTCCAAAACCTTCTTCTTAATTTCATCGTCCAAATCAATAGATTTACAAGTCTGAAGCAGACTTTCAACATGAGAAACGAGATCAGTCCTCCCATCACATCGCCGGCAATGGTACTCAGCATCTAAACCAATACTTTTCCCAACCGTTCCAGCCAAGAGAGATCGAAGCGCGCATTCCACATGGGCAACATGGCCACATATTCCGTCACCAGCATTTACTCGGCACTTGATATAACTGTATCCACCATGAGCAGAACTAACAGTTTTGCAACAAAGAATACAGGAACAATCACGGCAAAACCGAGCTTCAGAACAGCATACATCGCAAGGCATGGCCGGTGAATATTTTTCTACTACTTCCAACTTCAGGCTGTCGCACATTTTATTCCACCCTTTGCACCTAACAACACCAGTCCCGTCGTCGTCATCAGAGCCCGAATCTATTACCTGTGCTATCTGTTGAAGAGGTACAGCAGCTATAGGCACCACATTGCCTCCTATCAAGCAATTAAAACAACACAAAGTTATCATTTAGCCAAGTGATTACTGGAAGCATAAAACGGTACTTTTCACATCAATAAATTCATTACTTATTAAATAAAACTTACTTTCCGTTATCAAATTTGACTCTAAAATGAAATAACTTATATCAATGTAAATCAAAATTAAAATTAAATCTAAAGTCAATTCAGAAAATCTGCAGTGTAAATGAACTCAACGGAGATCTAAATTCTAAATTCCATGAAAACAAACGAAAATCGCGAAATAAACCATATTACTACTAGATCACTAAAATTAATGAATCAAAAATCAAAATGAAAAGGAAAAATATCTGAATACAAATGGTAAATCCTCTCAATAAACGAAAAAAAAATAGAATTGAAGAGAAGAGAAAAGAAAAGAAACCGTTTGGAGAAGCGTGAAGAGCAGGAATCCTCCATGTGAAAGAAGAGAAAAAGGTATTAACATCGGCGTTAGGAAAAGTGGCTTTGATGTAGCGTTCAACAGAGAGTTTGCTTGCAAAGATGTGTCTATGTTTACGGTTTGAACCTCCTTTCTCAGCTAGACTCAACCGCATCGGCAGATAAAGGTACCGATCTTGAAAACATCCGTTGTGTTGAAGTCTCTTTCCGGTTTTCCATCCCCAGATGTCGCCAGGTTCCGGCCAATTTTCTGGCGCGTAAGGTAATCCTTCGCCGGATTCATCGGCGGCTGCCGGACGGAGATTCAAGGCAGTAGGATTATCGCGCCTCTTGCTTCCCATGAGAATTAGGGTTTACGAATGTATGGATTAAAAATGAATAATAAAAAGAGTGACAGTTTGACTGAATCAGAAGCAATGACGAAAATGATGGTGTTACTGTTTCACGGTGAATGTGATGATGTATATAAAGTATGTTTATTTCTTTTTTACTAGTACAAGAAACTCATATAATGCATTGTCTTGTTTTTAATTTATTGTACTAGATGTTGTTAGTCAATTAAATTAATTAAATCTATTCAACAAATCAAATTAATTAATAGATGGGTACTCCATGTCGTATTAAATACTATAAATAAAAACAAATAAGTTTACACTTTTGATAAATTTAGTTAATTGTATTTAATTTTTTTTATCTTATAAGAAATATTATTATAACAGTTCAGATAAGGCCATGTTATATTAGAAGTCAAAAAGTTTTTAATGATATAACAGTTGTAATTGATCGATAGTATAAAAATCTTTAAATATTGATTATAAATGCATTCTTAAAAGTGAGTCTCTTTTTTGACAAAAAATTTTTAGAGTGAGAAGATGGTGCTCTATTCAAGGTTGAAAAGACTCGTTAAACACTTACAAAAAGGTTTTCAATTTACATTTGTTTCCTCACTACAATTTACATTTGTTTTTTTTTAATATGTAATTTGTTGAATCTCATACTTATTTTTTTACTATTAGACTAAACCATTAATTTTTATTTATTAAAACTTGTTTTATGAAAATAAAAGAACCAATAAAACATAGGACTACTAAAATCTATACTCCATTTGTCCTTTTATTATAAGACCAAGTGACAAAATTTAGGAATATTAAAAAAATAGTTGAAATAATAAATTTGTTAAAAGCATGTATTACTTAAAAGATAAACTTCATTTAATTGAGGGAAAGCAAATTATAGTTGCTTATTTTTAAGACTAATTTTTTTAATATGTGTTTACATTAACATTTTTAAATGTATTTTTTCAGTAAACTTTGTTTTATAAATGCAGTTTTAATAAAAAAAGTTTTCTATCATGTGATTTATGTTTGTTTTTTCTTTTTCAATTACGTTTTACAAAATAAAATTTGTTTAGATCAAATAAACTAAAAACACTTTTAAAAGTGTATTTCACAAAAAGGTAA
>JBBPBQ010020322.1:801205-815234 GCA_037974755.1 Cicer yamashitae | reverse complement strand
ATTAATACTATGCTTATATTAATCTCTTAAAATAATTAATTTAAGATATATTCTTATACTTATAAAAAATATTTAAGTATAAAAAATAACATGACATTGAATGATTGGAGATGGTGTATTATAACCAACAAAAACTCCGCATATGAGAATATTTACCTTAATTTAATAATAGTAAAAAAGGTGAAAACTTAGAAATAATTCCACTTTATTTTTATTTATTTTATTTTAATAGTGTTATTTTAAAAAATAAGTTGTTTTATGTATTTTTAATTATTACACACATATATATATATATTCATTTTATTTTATATATTTATTTTAATATAATAAAGATTTATAGTATTGATTAAAATTTAATTTTTTTAGTCTTTTAAAAAAAGTTTAATAAATTTTTAAATATCAACCGATTTAGTTAAAAAATGTCAACCGATTGAATAAAACAAATCAACTTGTTTTTTTTGTTAGTTTGATTTAGTTTGAATTTTGTGATAAAAGAATACAATAACTGAACTGAACTGAATATTTTTTGTTAGCTTGAATTTATCTGTTTCTCAAAAATTAAACCAAGTCAACTTATCACACCCTATTAACAACCACAAAAGATTGTCATAAAAAAACACACACACAAGTATTTTGTTTGAGGCAACATAATCCAAAGCCATTAATACTTATTTTTTACTTACCAAAGCGATTAATACTCTATTCAGTCCTTCCTTTTCCAAATCACTTGTTTAAGGTTTTCGAATATAAAATAATAATAGATGCATTTGTTTGAACTTAAATAAAATTAATTTTTAGTTAAAAGAATTTAGAGATTATTTTGTAGAGATTTGTTTAAAAATAATTTTTTGATTTTCGTTTGTTTACTATGATAAAAGTTACTTTTTTTAAATGGTTTTTAATTTGTTTGTATACAAATTTATAAAAGTAATTTTTTAAACTATAAAATTACTATAAAAGACATGACTTTTCTAATTATCATTAAGTACTCATCAAAAAGTAATAAATAAACATACAAAAAAAATCGTATCAATGATTCAAATAAAAGACATCTTACATAATGTAAAAATAAAATGATTAAAATAAAAGACATAAAAACAACAAAAATAAGATGTGGAGAAATTGAAAAGGAGAATAAAACTGTCATCGTAAAATTAATGCAGTACGGAGAAAACCCTAACAAAAATTGATGGAGGACAATTTTAAATTTTTAAAAAAGGTAAAGGTAATTACATCATTTTCTATTATTAGTGGGTTAAGGTCCGTACTTTCAAAATTTATGGTATGTTTCTCTTTCATCTATCGCAAAGAACAAACGCATCCAATGTCTGCAAAATATATAATAATAATAATAATTAATTTTTTGAAATTAAAGTATATAATAATAATAATAATAATAATAATAATAATAATAATAATAATAAGACGACCATTAATTTTAATTTTATTTTTAAAAAACAGAGGGACTAATTATATGACATATTTAAGTTGTAAAACTAAATTCTACTATCTTTTGAAATTTGAAGATAATATAAGCTACAAGGCTATCTAGAGCTAGAAAGTGTGTTTTATCAAAAGGAACATTTTTTCCTCTTAGATTACCACCTCTACTACAATAATTCTATTTCAAATGTGAGAATTTCTCTTAGTTTATATACGAACTGTGATTTGCCACATTAATATGACTATAATTTCTTTCGCTAAATTCAGTTTTATCAGAAATAATTTAAAATGTGTCAGATATTAAATATAATATTTCTTTCGACAACTTTGATTTTATAAAAGTAAAATCTCTTCCGTCAAATTTTATCAAGTTATTGGTATCAAAATGATATTTTATTATAGTGAGATTTAAAACTTAACTTTAGTAAATTCCTTAAGTATTTATTCGGGCTTAATTAATTCACATAATTTTTTACTTAATTAATTCACGTCAATTAAATAGACAGTTCTATGTTTTAGAAATAGAAAGCAAATAGTTGCATGGAATGTAAAACAACTTTATAAATGGAACAATTATAATTGTCAGTAGTGCTGCTATTGAGTAAATTTTCTATTTCTTATGAGAAGTATGAGTAACATTCTCTTTTCAACATTCACACTAACACTCATTTTTTTATTAGGTAAATTTAACGCGGAGTTCTACACTTTGAAAATAGGTCCCACATAAAGTGGTGAGACTCAAATAGATTCTATTGGATGAGAAAGTGAATGTTAAAAAAGAGTGGTCATAGCACCCTTCTAGTCAATATTTTGTCTCTAATTATGTCACTACAAGATCTTGGAATTGCTCAAAACATCAACAATGAATCTCAAATAACATTTGTAATTGTATTGCTTCAATCAAACCTTCCTCAGCTAGCCAGACGATTTCCTTGTTTGGAATTGTACATTGGATTGATTTTCTTCATTAAAATCAACTTATAAATGTCATAAGAATCTAAATACACATCATAACCAAAGTAATCCAACATTCACAAAAATTTGGCAATAGGAATGTCCTCAAAGAGTTAAGGCTTTTCCTGTGAAAATTGACTAGTGTCAAACTCTTTACTCTCGTGGAATGATGAAAGAAAATCTCATGGAATGACAATAGATGATTTATGTTTAGTCTTTCATATGGCTCTAGAATTTGTAATAGATATGCAAGGAGATTATAAAGATATAAACATTTTAGACTCAATTATCCATCCAAATCATCGACGTAAATTTTTCGGTATCCATTAACGAGTTTGTTTAGCAATAGAGGAACAATATGCATGCATACATTACCCTTAAGTTCAATTTCCTTGCTCCAACAAGATCAAAGACCTAGTCATAAAAATACACCAAGGAATTTGTTTAAGAAGTTGAATTTCCCCCTTTAAAACTAAACTAGCCTATATAATAAGAAAGAGAAAACAATAAACTAATGAGACATACCAGAGCAACCTTTATGAAAGGCTAATTAATTTCAGAGTAAACTTCCTTCATAAGTCAATTAAGATGATCGACATAACAAGTAATCTTCATGAATAACTATCAATTGTTCTGCAACCTTGTAACATATGACTAGGAAACGTCAGTACAATTCAAACCATAGTAATCAATATGACATCATAATTAAATATGTAACACGTAACTCAAATAATTCAAGTGGTTGAGTTTGGACATCCGATTTTTTTTTGAGAATTTATAGATTTTGAATTTTGACTACTAATATAACATACGTAATAATAATAATTTACATTTGCCTATAAAAAATGATAATACGAGGTGTTTGATCATAGAATCAGGATTAATTCAATGGTAAGACTACTTAAAGTCTTGTTTTAGGTATACAAACAAAAACTTATTTGTCATAAATTTTTTTTATAAACAACAAAACCTATACAAAATAAATATATCAAATCTCACATTGATAATAAGATTGTGCTAACACTAATGGGACATGGTGATGTAGGTTTATGCCGTACTTCCATGATTCAGAGGAAAGAACTAAAGTTAACATTTCCTTAAACATCATTGGTTAATATGTATTAATCAAATTTCAAAGGTTGTGTGTGTGTATGTATACCTGTTCAATGCTGCCATCTTCTATCTCTGTGTTGAATGTGAGTAACATGGATTCATGGAGTATATTTTCTAAATCTTCAACACGAACTGGTGCTATAACAATGAATACAAAAAAGCAAAAACATATAAGACATAATTAATGGAGGGTAAAAAAAGAGATAAAGAAAATGCAGAATTGAAATAGAAAAATGAGTGGACAACAATTGGATTTGGAGAGGCAGGAGAATATATGAGAAGCAAGTTGATCTGATTTGTGGAGGGAATCACAGCCACCCCATTTGTTTTTTATGGCCATTTGAAGGGCTTGCCAACGTGAGAGAAGCAAAATGATACCATCTTGCAACCTAATCCTAGGGAGTGTTTCTGTTTCAAGATGGTAATTGTTGGAATCCATGAGAAGCATGAACCTCTGTCTCTCTCTCTCTCTGTGTTGGAAAAGAGAGAGATATCCAAACAGCACACAAGAGTGGGAGAAAAATGAGAGAAACTATATGAGATGTGATGCGCGAATTGTTAGGATTCATATTGCTTCTAACCTTTTATTAACTATTTATGGATGGATATGGAAATAAACTGTTCATCTTTCATTTTGTTGTTTGTAGTATCTATTGATTCATTTTGTGTTTAATTTTAAAAATGTTGATATACACAAGTCCTATGATGAATTTTATGCCATCAAATTCTCAACTAGAAATAGAAATGAATAAAAGCTCACTTCAAAGATGATGGACAAATAACACAAGTTATCAATGATTTTCCTATGTTGTAATTGAACAATGCTTCATTTATGTCATCAAATACATGGCCACAACCAAGAAATAGTAATAGATATCAAATTCTCAATTCTCTAACATGTGTTTGACCTTTTTCATCATCAAAATTTTAGTTACAATATTTTAAAATCACAAGTAATTATGTAATTTTGAAGAAAATTAAAAAGAATTTGTTTAAATATTTTGAAAGAGTAAATTAGCTTTTCATTACTTAAAATCGTAAGGATTGGACAATTTAATCATTCAAGTTTACAAAATAATAAACTAATTTCTTAAGTTAAAGAACATCAATCACTTTAATCTATCTATCAACATATATCTTTAAAAATATTTATCAAAACCAATTAAAAACATCTGAATATTGACTTGAATAACTAGTCTTTTTGCTGTATAATTAGACAAATATATTTGAAAAGGAATTAAACTGAGTAATATTTTTCAATTAAAAATACTAAATTATTATTATTATTATTATTATTGTGGTTTCAATTAGCTTCTTTTTGTCATAGGTAAATTGACCTAATTTAGAATTTGAAAGAGAATGCTCCATTAATATTTTTATAAAATAGAAGTAACAAGAGAAAGGTATTATTGTTTTCCAATAGAAATCTGTAGAAAGGAGAAGAGAAAAATGGCAGCAGCAGAAGGGGTGAGTCTGAACCATATATCTCGAGAGTCTTCCGACATAACACGCCTAGCCAAATTCTACCAACAGGTTATGAATACAACTTGTTTTTGTTTTGTCTTTTCAAAATCGTGTTTCTAATTTGATGTTTTGAATTTGAATCAGATGTTTGGGTTTGAGGAAGTGGAGAGTCCCAATTTCGGAGAATTCAAGGTTATATGGCTACGCCTTCCATCTTCTTCCTTATATCTCCATCTCATTGAACGAAACCCTTCCAACAATCTCCCTGAGGGTCCATCAAGTGCCACCTCTCCCGTTAAAGACCCTTCCCATCTCCCCAGAGGCCATCATCTCTGTTTCTCACTCTCCAATTTTCAATCCTTTCTTCACACTCTCAAGGTATTTTATATTAATATCATATCATATCAATGTTTTTAATTGATGCGGTTAGATTTGTGTTATTCACAAAGTGTCATTAAAGAAAATTGAATGTAACTATATGTGTCTGTGTCTGTCTGGTATCGTGTTGTGAAGAGGATAGTTTGTGGTAAATAATGTGAAATGTGTTTTGAGTTGAAGCATTGGATGGGTTTGTTTTGTGCAGGAGATGGGTATTGAGACTTTTGAGAAATCATTGCCTGATGGAAAGATCAAACAAGTTTTCTTCTTCGACCCTGATGGTAAGACTAAGTAATTGATTTTTCTGATCTTATCTGTGAAATTTGGTGTTGTTGTTATTTTGAATGAATGACTATAATTGTATTTGCAGGTAATGGCTTGGAGGTTGCAAGCAGTGAAGACTCCTAGTTTAGTTTGATGTGTGCATGTGTATTCTGTAACTATAATAAATAATGCACCTTATTAACATTTTAGGACACTAAATAAATAATGCACCTTATCCAGTTGTGATTTCTGTGACCAACTCTATCATCAGCCTACAGACCAATTAATCTCGTGCCGCCGTGTTTGTTCCTTGATTAGTTTTGTTTCCATTTTCCAGCTAATCATAAAATGTAGCTAGATTTTGATTGATGATGGATGATATTGCTACTTGTGAGCTAAGTTTAGTCCAATATATTCGCATTCATGACAATATATTTGCAGAGGATCTTTGCTAACCGTATTCAGTAAGGTTTTCTGCTTCTACAAAAGAATCAATGCAACATGAATGGTGATGCATGTCAGCAGAATGAACAACAATTCTCAATAAGTAGTTACTAAGGCACTCATCTTATTATATATGCATGAGGAATGGATAAATTAAAATAACCACAAAAGTCATCATCAATAAATTCTATGCCTGGTGGAATGAATAACGTTGTACAGTGACTGGTTCAGAGGTTAGACCGAGGATCCAATCCAAAATGGGTTGAATAATGTTCTTGTTTGGCTTGATGATTCTTCTGAATATGAAAATCTACATGGCATTGTACTTGATATGGTGTGTGGTGTGGTCCATGAGATGGGAGAAAAAGAAACCTCATTTCTTCAACATAATCAACTTCCTATTTGTTTAGCTATTGGCATCTTGTGTTATGTTGTACCACCAGAAAACTAAGAGATGAGGTGAAAAACAAGAGAAAGTTATACACAGTTCAACAAAATAATAAACAAAACAAATCTGTAACGGTGTTAGTGTTAGTGTTAGTAGGTGGGTGATTAAGAGAACATCGTTCATTCCTCAAGAGTCTTTTCTCAGTGCATTTATCATCACTGGTTCATCAGAAACCAGACAGATCCTCACCATAATCTATCTATCTCAGCCTCACTCCCGACTCAAACAAAACAGAAAAAACATTGTCAAGAAATGGCAATGAAAGCATCTCAGACAGACAGTGTCATTCATCTTTGAGGGCAGCAAAGCCTCACAAACTAGTGAGTAGTTGCAAAGGAAGAGGCTCAGAAAGAGAGAGAGAATAGAATCGCCTTGCCAGAAGCAGCAATTCAACAAACCAAACCATTCCCCAATATGTGCCAGTTCTCAACCATGAAAACAATAGCCTAGCATTCATTCATGTAGTTCTAATCGCTAATGTTCTGATAAAGGGAGAATAATTCAGAAAATCAATTATTTAAGAAGAAAACTTGTTTTTTATTTCCATTAGGCAGCGATTTCTCAAAACTCTCAATACCCATCTCCTGCATAAAACAAACCCATCCATGCTTCAACCCAAAACACATTTCACATTATTTACCACAAATTATCCTCTTCACAACATGACACCAGACAAACACATATGATTACAATCAATCACTTGTATTTTTTTAAATATATTATCAGTGTAGGTCTACGTTTGTATGGTGCTTCGTAGTCCAACACACAAAATAATTGTGAAATTTTCTTCGATGACACTCTGTAAATAACACAAATCTAAAACGATAGCACTAGCAATATGGAGTCTGAAACAATGGCACTAGCAATATGGAGTCTGAAACAATGGCACTAGCAATATAAAGTCTGAAACAATAGCACTACCTGAGACACTTTGTGAAATTTTCTTTGATGACACTTGTGGCTATATATTTAGCATAGCTGGAAGAGCAGTATCTTGGAAATCAAAGATGCTTGCTAGCTGAGATCCCAATGTGGAAAAAACTGATGTCAGCTATGTGATAATGGAAAATGGCATGGTGTGGAACAAGGTACCCCACAATCCTAAAAATTGGCTAGCCTATTTTTTGAGTGGTATGGAGATACAGAAAATCGGGTCACATATCCTTTTTCTTGGTAAGTTCAATTTCTTCCACATCCAATCCATTTGTTAAAATGGTAAGTAAGAAGTTGTAGCAAATGCTCGATGGCCGGTCATTGTTAAACTAACAAACATTAAAAGTTTGGATTGTGTGAAGAGGGAATCCTTGAATAATGATTATTTAATTTAAGCTTCAAGACCAGGTCATGTTTGTATTTTTTTGTTGAGTAGTCATGTTAAATATTTGGTATGCTCTCAAAACTTAAACCAAAAAATGAATCTTTATTGAAAAATATAAACCATGGAAATATTTTATATGGAATTTTCCTTCATAATTTTACCTACAACAGAAACATTTTGCAACCACACTAATGAAGTATAAGAGGGCTTGATGAAAGTGAATGAGAACATAAATTGTAATTTGATTAACTAACAAGAGAATGATGAAATTCAAACTTAAGTTTTGGAGATGATCAAACTCCCAAGACAGACTAGCTTGCACTTTATAATGACACGATTATGGAGGAAGAATGTTCTTGTTTGGCTTGGCGATTCTTCCGAATATGAAAATCTACACGGCATTGTACTTGATCTGGTGTGTGGTGTGGTCCATGAGATGGGAGAAAAAGAAACCTCATTTCTTCAACATAATCAACTTAGTATTTGTTTAACTTCTTTATATGTTGGCATCTTGTGTTTTGTTGTACCACCTGAAAACTAAGAGATGAGGTGAAAAACAAGAGAAAGTTCTACACAGTTCAACAAAATAATAAACAAAACAAATCTGTAACGGTGTTCGTGTTAATAGGTGGGTGATAAAGAGAACAACATTCGTTCCTCAAGAGCCTTTTCTCAGTTCACTGGCTCACCAGAAAGCAGACAGATCCTCACCATAATCTATCTATCACAGCCTCACTCCCGACTCAAACAAAACAGATAAGAACATTGTCAAGAAATGGCACAAAAATATCACTATAAAATTATTAAAAAGCGAAGGAAAACATAAATAGAAGTGCCGGATGGAGAATTTGGGGGGAAAAATAATGCTGGAAACTTAAAAAAGGAGGAAAAGTGCCATTAAAGAAAAAAAAGTATGCATAGGGACAAGATGACTGAAACGACGTTGTCAATCACGGATCGAAGAGAACAGTGGTTTGCTCAAATTATGCTATGCTATAGACTATAGGGACAAGATGACTGAAACGATGTTGTCAATGAGTTACTTGTGATGGTAAGTTGGCCTAAAAGATTGGAGATCCCAAGAATTAGGTTCAATGGATAACAAGTCATGAAGTGATATGAGATGAACATGCTATTTTATAAATAAGAGAAACATGATACATAGAGCGATGAAAGAATGACGTAATAGGAATTCTTAATGAGATTTATACTCTATGTGGAGTGGAGTACCTATCTACAAGAGTACTCTTCATAGACTCACTTATGTGAATGTGAAAGTGGAGCCGTTTTCTACGGAATTTTGAGTTAAAATTCCTAGAGAGTTCACTAAATTGGGATAGACGTGCAGAGCCATTAATGTACAAGCTTTTGAGAATACAACATATGAAAATGTTGTGTGTGAGTTTGACGTCAGAGTTATAGTTTAAAACTACGAGTCACTCTTGTTGAATTTAAATTTTACTTACAATGCAAATGTTCAAGTCGGAAGACGCCACTATTTATGCACAATCTTAAAAAAGCGTTTGATGTCAGAAACTTTTTTTTTTTTTTTAATTCAAATGGAGGAATGTTGGAGCTTAAGTGTGAATTGAAAAAAAAAAATATAGCCACACATTGGAAAGCTCTCACACATTGATTATCTTTTAACTTATAAATGATAAAGTCCCACATCGAATAGTTTAAACATATGAAATAACTTCCATCACTATATAAAGAGTTCCAAGTTCTTGTGAAAAACATATAAAAAGTTGGATGCAATTTCCAATTTTTTCTCTTCTCTCTCTTTTGTTCGATGCACTTTCGAGCAACTTCTCCCTTTTATATTTTTAGAGTGATCCTAGTACCATTGTACTTGCACAATTTTGCATAGTGTTGCTTGCATAGTGTTGCGAAACGTCTTGCAAAAATATCTCCTACATGAAAAAAGATTTCTCGCTTCCACCAACTTTGCATATCCCTCAAGATCCACGATTCGAAAAACTGAAGTTAGCGCTCATATGTACCGTACTCTTTATAGAGAATCTGTCAAAGAATATGAGACCTTTGCATAAGGCAATCGGCCGGAAATCGATGCCTTACAGCATAATCTTGGACTTGGCTTAGCTTCCTCCTAAAAAGAGAAAGCAAGTGGTAGGCTACAAATAAGTGAACTTTAGGTAATAAAGTAACTAGTTATCTCTCAAACAGCGGTTACGCCTTTTCCTAATGCCCTTACTAAATCACCAACAGCGGTTATTCCGCAAAAATCGATTTAGCGTCGGTGTCAGGCTCAAGCTAATACATAGCGTCGTCCAAATGCTATCCGATGCTAAATTAGTGTCGTTTGGACCCACTCTAAGCAGACGCTACAAACAAAAGTAGAATACCCGATGCTAATTATATAGTTGACACGGCGTTTGAAAAAAATTGTTTGCGGGAAATCACCGACGCTAACGTCAACAAGTTTGGTTAACAAAATAGTTAGCGTCGGTTGATCAATTTTCTTGTATATTGCAATTCGTCTATGCTATTTTTTTGTTGTGTATTTTCAAAGCTACTACTAGTTTGTATTTGAAATTCATAAATCAAGCACATCTATTTTGTTGTTCTCCTAAGGTCTTGCAAAGTTCTTCTAGAATGTTAGAACTAAACTCTTTGAAAACGTAGCTATGAAATACTAATATAATGTGTGCGTTGCACGAGTATAATTTTAAAATTTCTTTTAATATGAGTTTTTTAAAAATGTGATATTTATTATCTATAAATGTATCAATTTAATTTAAAAAAGTTTTAATATTTATAAATTTTCATGTTTATAAGAATAATTGATTGTGTAAAAAAATAGGAATAAATTAAATTAAAATTTAAAAGTTTGATTTGAAATTTTTTTTAATATTTATAAATTTTCATGTTTTTAAAAATAATTGATTATGTATTTAATTGAAAAGTATTTATAATAAAATATTGAAACTTTTTTCACTCTAAAAGATATTGAATTTTTTTCCAAATCGATTTGTTTGACAAAAGGATATATATTGAATTTACATATCTCTAAAAAAATGATTGAAATATACCAAGGTTTGTGATGATCGTTGAAGGTTGCTCACAACAAGAAAAACAGAACCTAGCGTCGGCTAGGCAGACGCTACACTGATTTTAGTGTCAAGATCAGATTTAAATGGTGGAAGCTAATAAATAGCGTCGATTGGACCCACTCTAAGCTGTTGCTACAATGAAAAGTTGAACATTCGACGCTAATTATATACGTTGATACGCCGTCGAAAAAGTCATTGGCGTCGGCCGGCGGAGGCTAAGTTATTATTTAGCGTCGCCTTTTATGACGTAGCGTCGGAATGGCCGACGTTAAAGTTATATAGCGTCGGCTGAACCGTAGTTACGTTTATGCTTTAGCGTCGGTGTGGCCGACGCTACTGTCAACAATTTTTACTAGTTCCGTTTCTTTGTTAATTATTTCAAAAAATAACAAAATCATACTATTTAAATATATAATAGTATTTACGATGAAAATTAATATAGTTTTGTTCGTACTTTGAAGCCATAGATACTCAAATGGCCGTCAGATATAACCCGTAAAAGTTACTAGGAAAATGACACATTACATTCAAAAGTGATATATTTAGTATGTCATTATATACATAGTTATAAAGAAAATAGCCAAAATATAGCCCATGGAAATTGGAATGTGATCACAGCATCACATGAAAATAAACATGCCATATGCCTTAATCTTATCATAACAGCAGAAAAGGAAAACTATTATAATTTATACAAACAGCTACAACAATATGCAAGTTAGCATGACAAGATAAGCATATTGAACAAGAAGGCAAAGCCAAGGCATACGCAAAGTGAAACAAAATTACCCAACCAAAAGAATGAAAGAGGAACCTAAAAAAAACAGAAGTGACTAATCATTGACGAAGGAAAAGAAAAGAAAACAGCAACCGGGTAAAGTTTCTTTCAAATGAGCAGAGCACAAATTACTTGACTAGTGAAACTCGGCCTCCAACAAATACAAACAGAGCCAATGAATGAAACTGAAGGGAGTTTGAGCATAATTTATTTTACTTAGCATTGACTCAATGGAAAATGGATGTGGTAATCTTTTAAAAAGTATTGATGTATGATAGAAATTGCGCTAGGAATCTAAGATTTATTCAACAACCAGAGTTACACAAAACTACTACAACAAAAATTACACATATAGAACGGCAGCACTATGCGTGCACTACATCAAAAATACAATGTTAAGCATGTAGCATAGCATAGAGGAGCTAGGGCGCCGACAAATGCAATCACATTCAAATTGAAAATAAGTTTACTAGAGAAATAACGTTTGAATTGAAATCACCTTTAAACTCTTCTGATCAGGATAAGATATGCCATAAACTCTTTGTAAACTTTTTCTATCTTTGTCCCCCCTCCAATACGCCGACGAAGCCTGAAATTGCAAAACCAAAGGGTTGGCATTGATATGAGTTTTTGGATAAATAAAACTCAACTAAAAATGGTTCCATAAGACAGGTCAAACACATACCTTCAAACATGCAATTGCTTTGACAAAGGATGTATTAGGAATATGTGGTCCTCGACACAAATCAACGAGGGGGCCACATCTGTAAACTGTGATAGTCTTGTCAGCAGGCAAATCATTGATAATTTCAACCTGATAACTATAGCCATACAACCTAGGAATCCAATCATCATATCGTAAATTAGAGGTGAAAGAAGTTAGGGAATATAGTTGATATCAATATGATTATTTGGTATAAAAGATAAGAAAGCTAATGTCAGAAACAAAAGTGTTGACTTGCCTTAAACTTATTTTCAGAAAATAACTTAAGTGCCTGATCACGTGTCACTTCAATGCGCTCAAAGGGTTGTTTTTCTTGCAAACATAACCATTATCATCCATCACATTTATTTACCAACATAAAAATGTTTTATTCCTAAATTTCTCATTATTCCTAAAAAGGGATTTCACTGGTAACCTAGCAAGAAGAATCTGAATAACAACCTCATCTGGAAAAATCCCATCTCCTAATTTATCGATAATTGAAATCCAAAACTCTACAAATTATTTTAATAACAGATTAAAAAATTAAAAAAAATTTGGGTTGCGAAAAAACAAGGTAAAGATTTCAACTTTGCTTACCGGAACAAAATTGGGGGTATGCGATGAAACTGAAATTGATAGAATAATGAGAAAGTTGAAAATGAGAATGAAATAAACTAGAAGACACATAGATGAATGAGAAGAATGGTGGTGGTGGTAGGTTCGTGGCGGTGGTTGGTCAGAACCAAGAGTGAAGGAGAAGAAACCGAGAGCGAAGGAAAGGAAAAGAGAGGGTTTTTTGGTGAGCGAAGGAAAGACGAAAGGCGGCGTGACGGCGAAGTTGAGGCTATGGTTGAGATGCAATGGCGCGGCATGATGGTGGTGCCGGTTGAGGTTTGAAGTTATCTCTTCAAAATACCCAACAAGAACACAATTTCGTGATACCTAGGAATTCAAGAAATCAATATAACTAAAAATACAGCTTTCTTACCTAAACATTTATGAACTACAAATTTAATAACTACAAATTTGAGAGTATTTTAAATTACATTAGATAAACCACCGCTTTGTTACCTAAACCACCATTTTGGATTTTGGATTTTGGGTTTATGAAATATATATTATTCTCAAATCTACAAATTTCAGAGTATTTTGAATTACATTAGATAATTTGAGAAAACATCTTCATATTTAAAAATTAAATAATTTGAGAGAATAATTTTATATTTTCTGAATTTAAGATTTTAAGTTGATGATTATAATTTCAAAATTTAAAATGTTATTTTACTTTTTTTTTCTTTCTGTTTTTACTATTTTTTTTAAATATAAATCACTTTTAAAATTTTTTATCTTTATTTTACATTTTATGAAAAAATGAAAATTAATTTAAAATTTGTTTAGAATGAGAAATTATTTTTAAGGGTTTTTTTTCATTTATATTTTTAACGGTTTTTAAAAACTTATTTTTCATAACTAATTTAAATAAATTATTTTTACTATGACTATTAAACGCAATACAATTTATATTTTTTTAAAAAAAATTAAAAATTAATCTTTAAATTATTAATATCAAACTCACTTTTTTTTAATATGCGGTTGAGATTGAAAAACTAAGGTTTTGTGATTAGGTTTGGTGATTAGATTCTTC
>JBBPBQ010020322.1:783178-800987 GCA_037974755.1 Cicer yamashitae | reverse complement strand
ACAATTTTAATGGCCACTAAGAAAATCAGTCAATTTTACTCTACTTTTCTATAATTAACATAATAATTTTATTTTTTTAACAATTTTATGTTACATTTAAAAATTAATATATTTTGATATTATTAAATTAAATCATTCATAGTTAAATAACATATCATTTATAAATGAGTTTGACTATATTTTAGATTTATTATCATCAAATTTTTAAGTTTTATCATTTTGGAACTATTTTTAAATAAAGTTTTTTGTTATGATTTTAGTTAAAATTAATATTAAAATTTTAATTTTAATTATAAAAACATTTTATTAAATTATTTAAGTTAAAATTGAATAGATAAACGTATCAAAATTTTTAATTTAGTCAATTAAATAGATACTATAATAATGCGCACGTAAACATATAACAAAAAATGATTAGACAAAATATTGATAGTACTTATAACTTGTCTGCAGCATGTCAAAATGGAAATTAGGCACCGGCCTTGTAGAATCATGCAAGTAAAATAAATAAGTAGATTTAAGCTTCAAGAATAATGATTATTTGATTTAAGCTTCAAGACCAGGTCATGTTTGTATTTTTTTGTTGAGTAGTCATGTTAAATATTTGGTATGCTCTCAAAACTTAAACCATAAAATGAATCCTTATTGAAAAATATAAACCATGGAAATATTTTATATGGAATTTTCCTTCATAATTTTACCTACAACAGAAACATTTTGCAACCACACTAATGAAGTATAAGAGGGCTTGATGAAAGTGAATGAGAACATAAATTGTGGTTTGATTAACTAACCAGAGAACGATGAAATTCAAACTTAAGTTTTGGAGATGATCAAACTCCCAAGACAGACTAGCTTGCACTTTATAATGACATGATTATGGAGGAAGAATGTTCTTGTTTGGCTTGACGATTCTTCCGAATATGAAAATCTACATGGCATTGTAGTTGATCTGGTGTGTGGTGTGGTCCATGAGATGGGAGAAAAAGAAACCTCATTTCTTCAACATAATCAACTTAGTATTTGTTTAACTTCTTTATATATTGGCATCTGGTGTGTGGTGTGGTCCATGAGATGGGAGAAAAAGAAACCTCATTTCTTCAACATAATCAACTTAGTATTTGTTTAACTTCTTTATATGTTGGCATCTGTGTTTTGTTGTACCACCTGAAAACTAAGAGATGAGGTGAAAAACAAGAGAAAGTTCTACACAGTTCAACAAAATAATAAACAAAACAAATCTGTAATGGTGTTCGTGTTAATAGGTGGGTGATAAAGAGAACAACATTCGTTCCTCAAGAGCCTTTTCTCAGTTCACTGGTTCCCCAGAAACCAGACAGATCCTCACCATAATCTATCTATCACAGCCTCACTCCCGACTCAAACAAAACAGATAAAAACATTGTCAAGAAATGGCACAAAAATATCACTATAAAATTATTAAAAAGCGAAGGAAAACATAAATAGAAGTGCCGGATGGAGAATTTGGGGGGAAAAATAATGCTGGAAACTTAAAAAAGGAGGAAAAGTGCCATTAAAGAAAAAAAAGGTATGCATAGGGACAAGATGACTGAAACGATGTTGTCAATCACAGATCGAAGAGAACAGTGGTTTGCTTAAATTATGCTATGCTATAGACTATAGTGGCACTATTTAACAACAATGATGGGCATATTGCAGATTATAGACAACAGCAGTTTGTTAAATTGAGCTATATTGTAGTGCTATAGAACTACTGTAGTCGCTATTTGACAAAGCCGGACTGAAAACATTGAAAAATGTTTTTTTAGAAAGGGAAGTTAAGCTAGAAAGAAGGGGAGAATGATGAAGAGTGAGGATGTTGAACAGGAACACAAGGCTCAGATTTAGGTGTTTTGTCAGAGAAGAGAGTGAAGAGGAGGATCATGAGCATGGCTGCGACTGTGTGCATCTATGGAAGGATCCACAGACACAAAGTCACCTCGCCAATATACATCTCTTTACTTCACTCAGATGTCTGAATGAGTAGCATGAAATATCATCATTGCCTCATTATATCCCAAAGAAGAAGAAGAAAGAAGATCAAGAAGGGTTCTGTTTGGTTTGGATTTGATGAGCGTGAGTGAGAGAAAGAGAAAGAGAGGTTGTATTGTTGTTGTTGTTTGTTTGTGTGTAGAGAGAGAGAGAGAGAAGTTCGAATGATCATTGACAATGAGAGCAACTCAGACAGACAGGGTCATCTCTGAGAGCAGCAAAGCCTCACAAACTAGTGAGTAGTTGCAAAGGAAGAGGCTCAGAAAGAGAGAGAGATGGCTGGTTGCGTTAACATGATAGAAACACCTTGCCAGAACCATCCACCCATCATCACTGCCTCATTCAATTCAATACCCAACAAACCAGAAGCAGCACTTCAACAAACCAAACCATTCCTCAAACCATAGTCTGGCAAGTAGCATTTATTCCTGTAGTTCTAGTTGCTAATGTTGCAATTAAGAGAGAAGTTCAAGAGATATAATATAACGATTAGCCATCCTGTTTTGCAAACATTCGACATCTCTTCATCAAATTAGAGTTATAATTATTATCACTCTTCTCTGCAGAGAAATAAAATTTATTCTTTATACCAAAACAAGGCTGGAGTACCTTGAATTAAAGATTGACAAAATTTTGAGTTGATTATGAATTTATCTTTGCCATGGGTATGAAGATGTTAACCAATTTGTTGTACCTTTAGGATCTCCAGTTTTGAAGATAGCTACCAGCTCCAAAGTTGACTCTGAAGTGGAACTTTTGAAAGACTACAATCTGAAGTACTGGAAAAGAAAACAGATATATCCAAAAGTTAGGTCAAGAAGGAACAACATATTTATGCATGATAGTATGCACTATGAAGCAGTATTCTGAATAGAAAACTTTTATCAGATAACACACGTAAAAGCAATAAAAGATAAAGTAGGGACAACTTGGAGATTCTTGCCGGAATCATATTTACTCTGAATCTGCGGCAATGACAGACCAACTGTCATATGCAAAATAAGTGATAGGAGACAGTCGAAAAGGTTGAAAGACTCAACTTTGAACACTCACCTCCAATGAAAAGTCAGTTAAATCTAATGGAAGCTACTTGGCCTCACAGTAATGAGCTTAAACCAGATTGAATCCAAGTTGTGACACTTGCATCTCCACTAACTTGGTTTGCTAAACTAAATTGTTCATAATTTACCAGTTTGAGAGAAAAGAAATGTACCCCATTTACATATCATCAACAGAATCAATTTCCCAATTGTTTAGGTTCTTTAGATATTGGCATCTTATGTTTTGTTTGTACCACCTGAAAAGAAATAGATGAAGTTATACAGAATTCATCCTTGAATAGCATTTTGTCTGTGCATTTATCATTGATTCAGATGGAAACCAGAGAGATTGAAGCCCTAATCAACCTCAGCCTCACTACTGACTCAGAAATAAAAACAGAAAAAACATTATGAAGAATTGGCACAAAAATATTACTATAGAATTATTAAAAAGCATAAATATAAGTTTCAGATGATGGATAATTGGGGAAAAAGTTGATGCGGGAAAGTAAAAAAAATAGGCATAGCATAGGGGCAAGATGGGCGAAAATGAAAAGTGTGGAAGAAGAATAGGAGGCTCAGATAGAGATGTATTGTGAGTCAAAGAAGAGAGTGACGAGCAGGAGCACAGCTGCGATTGTGAGCGCCTCGCCATGAGAGAGCTGTTTTCTTCACTCACAATGTCTTATCTGAACCATGCAGTTGCATGAAACATCATTTCATCACAGCCTTCTTATATCCAAAAGAAGAAGAAAGAAAGAAAGAAAAGACAGAAGGTCGTGATGAGTTTGATGATGATGATGAAGCAGAGAGAGAGAGAGAGAGAGCCAGGCTTTGTTGTTGGTGGTGGTGTGTAGCAATAATCATTGGCAAAGAGATAAACTCAAAGCCTCACAAGGTAAGTAATGAAAAGAGGCTCAGAAAGAGAGAGAGATGATGCTGGCTGCGTCTACAATGTACATTTACACAAACACCTCTCCATAACCACCCCATCCATCCATCATCATTGCTCATTCCATTCGATTCAATTTAATTCAATAATACCCAACAAACAAACCCGAAGAAGAAGAGTTCAACAAAGGGACAAGACAAGATGACTGAAACAATGTTGTCAATTATGGTTCGAAGAAAATAGCGATTTGCTCAAATTCTGCTATGCTATAGTGACACTATTTGACAACAAGACGGGGCTCAGATTGAGGTGTTTTGTCAGAGTAGAGAGTGAAGAGGAGGAGCATGAGCATGGCTGCAACTGCGTGTGTCTATGGAAGGACCAACAGACATGAAGTTGCCTCACCAATACACGACTCATTACTTCACTCACAATATCTGAATCAGTTGCAGGAAATATCATCACTGCCTCGTTATATCCCAAAGAAGAAGAAGAAAGAAGATCATGATGGATTTTGTTTGTTTTGGTTTTGATGAGAGTGAGAGTGAGAGCATGGTTCTGTTGTTTTTGTGTGTGTGTGTAGAGAGAGAGAGAGAGAGGTACGAATGATCATTGGCCATGAGAGCAACTCAGAGACAGACAGAGTCATCTCTGAGAGCAGCAAAGCCTCACAAACTAGTGAGTAGTTGCAAAGGAAGAGGCTCAGAAAGAGAGAGAGAAATGGCTGGCTGCGTCAACATGATAGAAACGCCTTGCCAGAACCATCCACCCATCATCACTGCCTCATTCAATTCAATACCCAACAAACCAGAAGCAGCAATTCAACAAACAAACCATTCCCCAATATGTGCCAGTTCTCAACCATGAAAACAATAGCCTAGCATTCATTCCTGTAGTTCTAATTGCTAATGCTACAACAAAGAGAAGTTAAAGAGATATAACTATAACTATAACTATAACTATTAGCCATCCTATTTTGCAAACATTCAACATCACTTGATCAATTAGAAGATTTTATTGTACCTTAATATCGATCTTCCTGTTTAGAAGATTGAAAATGACCAAAATAGGTTAGTTGGCAGCTCCAAAGTTGTCTGTGAAGTGGATCTTTTGAAAGAGTACAGAAAGAGAGAGAGTGAAAACCCTAATAATGAATATGAGCGAGTCAGAAATGGCACAAAAGCATAAATAGAAGTGGGAGATGGGGAAAAGTAAAAAAAGATGCATAGCATGAACACGAAGATGAATAATAGGATAGGAGGAGGCTCAGATAGTGAAGAGCATGGCTGCGACTTTGAGCGCCTTTGCCAATGACAGATCCATGCTGCAGTTAGTTGCATGAAACAAACATGATATCATCACTGCCTCGTTGTTATATCCAGAAGAAGAAGAAGAAGAAGAAGAAAGACAGATAAGGTCCCGGTAAGTTCCATGATGATGGTGATGGTGATGTAGGAAATAGGAATGAATGATCATTGGCAAAGAGAGAAAGTAATTCCCTAAAAGCCTCACAAACTACTAAGTAAGCGAAAGAGGCTCAGAAAGAGATGATAATGATGGTGGTGGCTGCGTGTATACAATGAATCTACAACATTGACACAAACACCTCGCCACAACCACCCATCAATCATCATTGCCTCATTCCATTCAATTCAATAATACCCAAAGAAGAAGGAGAAGCGCTACTTCTTCAACAACTAACATGCAATGCTGCAAATCTTCAATACTTAACTAAAACATTCACATTTCAGATATCCTTTCTCTTTCCTTCTCTTCCTCTGCAATTGCCTTCCCCCAACTTTACCCTAACACCTCTTCATATGCCCCAGATACAATACAACCATTGCCCTTTTTGAGAGTGCTAGCAACATTTGAACACAATGGTTACCATTATTTATTAATATTTTAATTTTATCTTCCACTCCGTTTAATGTTTTTTAAATTTTACTAGTTTCATATACTATTGATGAGATGTATTTTGAATTTGTACAATTGACAATCAAGTTAGTATTTTGAATTTCTATCCGACTCTTAATATAGTCCATCTAATATGGATATTATAATTAAGTAAAGAAAAATTTATAGGAATTCTAATATGTATTGGAAAAAGTGTCATTGAAAATTAATAGTGTTATTTTTGAAGTGAGCTAACTTCAAAAGAGTTACAAGAAAAAAGAGAAAGGAGAGTGACAATATATTTGTGAATGCAATGGTTGAAGTTGAAAATTGAAAATAATAAAGTTTTTCTTGTTTTATTTTTTATTTTAATTCTTGTAAAATATATTACGATTTGTTTTTTTGGTTCTCATTCCTACCACTTGAATGTCATTCATTAGATGTTGACGTGGTTTTAGTGCCACATGGCGGTGATGATGTGTCCTTCAATGCCACATGTCAGCATAATTCAATGCAGTATTGGAGCGTGATACCTGAAAATGATATTGGACTCTGTTTGTTACATTTTTTTTTAACAGAAAGTTGACGTCAAACACTTAAATAAGAAAAAAATTAATTTTGCAAAGATGGAAAGCAAACAAAAAGATTTCCAGAAACTAAATCAAAATTCATTTTATTTGCAGAGATTAAATATATATTTAAATTTTTTTTATTATTTATTTAGGACAAAAGAAGCCGTTAATTATTATTTTATCAAAAATATTCTTAACTATATGTTACATAGAAAAATAAGTTAAATAAGATAATAAACAGTTAAAAGTATCAAAAGCAATAATAATAATAATCGATTTTCACAACATTTATATTATTATGTATTTGTATATTCAAGCCGTGTTGGGTTTTGACCCAATCTTAAAAGTTAAAAGCTGGAAAGCTCAATGCAAGTTCATAGTCTATACACTGCTACTGGTCTTGACAAAACTAGAGAAAATTCAGAATAACATTATTATCAGAAAGAATTTCATTTAAAGCAAACTCATGCATACCATTCCACTATTTTGTGTTGATAGTGGCACATGAACTAAACCAGATAAACAACAAGAACTGGTCTTACTCTTATAAAAAAAATGAAACATATTTGGTTGTAGGCTTCTAGCCAAATAACAAGACCAGGTCTTGCAGAATTTCATCATGAAAATAATATAAAGCCTCAAAACTTTAGTTATTTTACAGCTAATAACAATACCTTCAACCGGCCATTTGCATTTGCTCCTAAGACTACACAATTGGAAAAAGTCATTACTCCTTAGTCCTTACTCGTTAGTCTTTTGACTTTGGATTATTTTAATTTCATCATGTTTGCAGATTCATGTATAAATAAGAGTGACCAAGTAACCAACATGCATCAACATTTCACTTTCACACCCTCTTTTATGATCATTTCCTTTTGTTACAAATATATTTCCCTCTTAGAGATGGATTTTGTAAGTTTTGCACCGATCATTCTGCTGATATGCATCATCATTCATGTTCTACATTCATTCGTTTCAAAAACTAGAAAAACAAACTACAAGCTTCCACCAGGACCTTCTCCTCTTCCCATCATAGGAAACCTTCTCGAACTAGGCGACAAGCCGCATAAATCCTTAGCCAAACTTGCTAAGCTTCATGGTCCTATAATGAGCCTGAAGCTAGGCCAAATTACCACTGTTGTTGTCTCTTCAGCTGAGATGGCCAAAGAAGTGCTACTAACCCATGATCACTTCTTGTCGAACCGAACCATTCCTCAATCTGTATCGGTTCTCAACCATGAAAACTATAGCCTAGCATTCATGCCAGTTACCCCTCTTTGGAGAGACTTGAGGAAAATATGCAATGGTCAGTTATTTGCACACAAGACTCTTGATGCCAGCCAAGATGTCAGACGTAACAAAGTGCAACATCTCATCGCCGAAATCAAAGAAAATAGCCAAAAAGGTGAAGCTGTAGACATTGGTACTGCAGTTTTCAAGACTACCATAAATTTACTATCAAACACCATTTTCTCTGTGGATTTGGTTCAGTCTGCTGGTATAGCAGGAGAGTTTAAGGATTTAGTTACAAATATCACAAAATTTGTTGGAACACCGAACCTTGCAGATTACTTTCCTATCTTAAAAAGGGTTGATCCGCAAGGTATCAAAAGACGCCAAGCTAAGAATGTTGAGAAGGTGTTGGACATTTTCGATCGCTTGGTTAACCAAAGGTTGAAGCTAAGGGAAAACATAAATGTTGACGGCCACAACGACATGTTAGATGCACTTCTCAACATTTCTAATGAGAACAAGATGATGGACAAAACAATTATTGAACATTTGTCACATGTATGAATTATTCTCTTCTCTCTTTTTCTTTTATTAAACTTAACCATATGATATGAATATAAATATTTTTCTTACTCTGACTTTGGAATTATGACTCATTAGGATCTATTTGTTGCGGGGACTGATACAACAACGTCTACACTAGAATGGGCAATGACAGAGTTAGTACTCAATCCAGAGGTTATGTCAAAAGCAACAAAAGAACTTGAGTTAACCATTGGCAGAGGTAAACCTGTTGAGGAATCAGACATCACCAAACTTCCATACTTGCAAGCTATATTAAAAGAGACATTCCGCTTGCATCCTCCGGTTCCACTTTTACTCCCTCGAAAAGCTGACAGAGATGTAAACATATGTGGCTATATTATCCCAAAGGATGCACAAGTGTTAGTGAATGTGTGGACTATTGGCAGAGATTCCAACATATGGGGCAATCCCAATTTGTTTTATCCAGAAAGGTTTTTAGTGTCAGATATTGATGTTAAAGGTAGGAATTTCGAACTTGCACCCTTTGGTGGTGGACGGAGAATTTGCCCGGGAATGCAGCTGGCTATGAGAATGCTGCTCTTGATGTTGGGTTCATTAATCAACACCTTTGATTGGAAGCTTGAAGATGGTATGAGTATAGAAGATGTAGATATGGATGACAAGTTTGGGATCACCTTACAGAAGGCTCAACCCTTGAGAGTTGTTCCCGTCAAAATAAACTTTTAAATTGGCATGCATCCACCTTTAAATTGTGTCTACTATTTTTTATTTGCTCTGTAGAAAAAATAAACATAATTTATTTGTCACAATTTCAGTGACTGTCCATCCAATTCAACTAATCAATTATATTGATTAGTGATGTGCCTTGTAATTTTGGTAGGCTATATTAGTATCATAGTGTTCTTTCGATAAAGTACCATAAGAAAGACAATATATACTCTCAACTCAAATGCCAAATTTATTCCATCCGTCTTAGGAGATGATATATTTCGAGCCTTCTAAAGCAAGCTTTATTTCAGAACCACAAAATAGTAATTCGGAGATTCAATAGTCAATTACATTAAAATTCTCAACAAAAAACAGAAGCAAAGCAATTTCAAGCCTTAACAAAACAATAGTTCAGGTCTCGAAAGTCATGGTTTCAGCTTGGCGTCTCACCGACTCAAATAGCACAGAGGACAAGTACCTCTCCCCAAAGCTTGGAAAAACGACCTGCAACATGTCAAAATGGAAATTAGGCACCGGCCTTATAGAATCATGCAAGTAAAATAAATAAGTAGAAAGGTGAAATTATATTAGCTAGTTCTTAAGCTACAAAATCATACCACCTACACCATTTCTTTATTGAATAAATTTTCTGTGGATAGAGAGATTCCACGCATTTACAAAGTCAATAGCTTATATATGTTGGTTCAAGGCTGTAATTTTAAGTTTGGTAAATCAATTTAAAAACAAACTAGAAATTTGAGCAGCTTGATCTTTAATCCAACTGCTTCAAACCGCTGACTATGTGGAATCTCTGGCTGTAGGAAATCTGAATTCATTAATGGCGTAGAGGTTGGTATGACTTATGAGTAACAATCAATGATATCAGATTGTAATAGTGGATCTGCCTAGTTGTCTTCATTTTTCTTAAATTAAAAATAAAGAAAAAGCATCAGTTCTTTGCAATCCTTTCGTCTCTAAAAGGTTTTCCCATCCTTAATGTCATGCTGTCAATGCAGTCTAAGAGATCACTAGCTCTTTAGTTTGAACATTATGCTTAACGAAACCAATTTTGTCGCTTTATGAAACTTGATATTTCTAAATACTTGAACTAAAATTTTAGGGATATAATCAACTTACAACAATAAGCTTCCCAGCATTTTCTGGCCTTTTGGCTATCTTAATGGCAGCGGCTGCTGCAGCTCCAGAAGAGATTCCCACCTACAACAATATCGAAGTAAGAGGTTCGGTAAACTACAAAATTGGAAAGGAGAATTCCATGACCAGTTCTTGTTTTTTTCTCCACATCCAACTACCAATAACAAAAGAAGTTCGACAAAGTAGATATTGAGAACAACAACACGCTGACTCTTAGCTGTTTTTATATAGGTTTAGAACTTACAAAAAGGCCTTCTTTAAGCGCAAGAAGCTTTGCAGTTTCTATTGCTTCATCACTTGATATCTGCCAAATTATACATATATCTGGTTAAATGAAATATTAAATGTTGACAACTATTGCAAAATGATGAGATATTTGTTATCCTTCTATACAAACCATCAATTACAATTTTATCTTTGGCATTTAAATTTCTTTTAGACTAACTTAATAGTGCATATGATAAAAATTCAATTGCGAAAGATCATAACTGGCGTTAATATTTCAAAATACTTTATCTACCAAATCATAATTTGTCCATATTTATATTTATGACCCTAAAATCAGCATCCAGTCTTCAAAGCTATCCATGATTCCCATTCTCAATGTAGAACTGTTCAACTTCATTCCACATTAAGTCTAACAAGATTAGATGGTGTAAATTAGCATTTAAAAGCTGTGGTTTACTGTCAAACTAGAACTTTGCTCCTACTCATAACTTTCGTAGGGATGAGGATAACCATAATGCTTTAGAACTTCACTACAAGTTTATATCACAATTTAATTGAAAGGGTTCTCAATCTGGAAATGACCAATAGGTATCAATGATTCAATATTATCAAATCTATAAGACAATAAACTATCAAATCTGTATCTAAGAATTGAGAGTTTAAGAAGGTCAATAAGTCATCGACAATCAGATGCAATGACTATGGACACGTGAATCGTCCCACCTTCATAAAAATGTAGATAGCATTTTCAAAAACAGAATTCCATACATTATATTTTTTGAAGGATGGTTACACACATTATCTCTTGAATAATGCGATGATTATCCACAAGTTGTTTAAGCTTACTTGAATGACTTCATCAATAAGATTGACGTCTAAGACACCAGGAACAAAGCCAGCACCAATCCCTTGAATCTTGTGAGGACCTGAACATTTACAGCGGCAAATTGCAAATTATCAATAACACAGAAAGAGAAATGACGTTGAAAAACTACATTATCACATGAGATTTTGACTCACCAGGCTTTCCCCCTGAGAGCACTGGACTCTCCACCGGTTCCACACCAACCAGCTACATAAAGAGAAATGAAGTTAAGAGCATATAAAAGAGAATGACATAGGTATAGTATAGATAAGTTCATTGTTCGGTTAAATCTTGTCTCCAGTATCCCTAAATTTATTCAAACATATATTTAGGAAGAAAAATTAACCTTAAGATTGGAATTTTGCTCTTTAAGATATTTCCCAGCACCTGTTATGGTACCACCAGTACCTATCCCAGAAACAAATGCGTCAACTTTCCCTTCTGTGCCTTTCCATATCTCTGGACCTGTGGTTTCATAATGTACCTGCAACAGGAACAAACTAACAATATATATTGCTCAAAGTGTCGAGAATCCAGTGTGCCAGTTATAAAGCAAATGAGTTTATATACCTTGGGATTGGCAGGGTTTTCAAATTGCTGAAGTATGTAGGCATTGGGTGTCTTAGCCAGTATCTCTTCAGCTTTCTGAACAGCTCCTTTCATTCCCTTTGCAGGGTCTGTCAGAACCAATTCAGCTCCAAAAGCCAATAGAATGATTCTTCTTTCAAGACTCATTGAAGCAGGCATCGTAATTATGAGCTTGTAACCCTTGGCCGCTGCCATAAAGGCTAATCCAATGCCAGTATTACCACTTGTTGGTTCAATGAGGACACTCTTCAGTAAAATAAGAGATACAATAAATTAATAGCCAAAATTCCTTTCTTTTCCTTCCCACTTCCAAGCATTATACATATCAGTTGCAAAAATATATGATTTATCATCAAGATCTAAAATGACTACTATGATAGTTACATAAAATTCATTCTGTAATTATTTTTAAAGCAGAAGATTCACTTTTTATTTAAATTTGGATGAAAACTTTACACATACGATATAAACCTTCATCAAAAATGATAATCCAGCCAAAAGTGTGTTCTCTTGAAGGAAAGTTGTACAGGTCGTTATCCTACATATCTACTATGTGGAATATTTTAATTCACTACTATTGTCCTACTTCTTCATACTTGAAGGATTTTGGAAGAAGCCACGATTCACACACACAATGAGTAAATAAAGATAACCGTTTACGCCGTAACAAAAGTTATCACAGTAAAAAACACTGTTTCAAAGAAGGAACCTTTACTAATCTATTACTAGCATCACTTTTCTTTAATTAACAAGGTATACCAACCTGTCCAGGTGTGATAAGCCCCTTCTCTTCTGCATCAGCAATCATACTATACCCAATCCTGTGTTCAAGCAAACGAGCACATAATCACAAAAACCCATGTCTAACACAATTCTACCAAAAGCATGAGCAAAAAAAACTCAGAATCAATACTCATAAGATGAAAAAATAGTTACCTGTCTTTTACACTAGAGCATGGCTCCATCAATTCCAGTTTTGCAGCAATCCGAGCCACACAACCATCTGCAAGTCTATTTAGATATACTAATGGGGTTTTGCCAATCAACTACACAAACAAATATCACCATATCAGACAACACTATGTTATTATCTACCAGAGAATACTATCAATAGGGATGAATCCTAGCTACAAAGATCATACAAAAAATAGGCATCAAGGAACACCAACTCACTTCTGTAACATCTTTGGCAATTCCAGACCTTTCAACCGCCATGGCATCAGCTCACTCACTACAATACAAAAAGCTGACAAACAAGAAAAACTATTAGCATAACAGCCACGAATTCCAATATCCAATCCACAGTGCTATCAGTACTTTATAGTAAAGGAATCTGAAACACTTCTCAACATAGAAAAACAAATAAGCGCATCTTTTTCTTGGCAAATGAAAAAAAAATCTTGAAAATTCAAAACTAATCAAAAAACAATTCAATCAAACAAATGCAATATTTCAATAATTTATTGGCAAATGAAACAAAAATATGAAAATTCAAAGCTAATCAAAACACAAAAATTCAATCCATTTCAGCTAAAATCAAATGCAATATTGCAATATTTTCTTGGCATCACCTTTATCGGAAACGAAAATCTATAACTTGTCATATGAAATATCAGTGCCTCAAATAAATCGAATATATAAGGAACCAAAAGATAAGAACAAAAATTCTTATTATATTAATTTAAGCACCAATAGTAATAATAATATTCGATGGGTAATTTTCATTAGTCCTATTGAACTCACCGTTTCAGTAGTCCGAAAAGTCAACTACTGTTATTGATGGATAAAGATGTATAATTAGTGGCAAATAAACCCTAATTTAATTAGCAATCCAGAGCTTAATTAGTGTATTGGAAGATTATAGATAAACGAAAGAGGAAAAAAGGAAAGAAAAATCACCTGGCTTGAGAAATGACGAACAATAATCAGTGATTAAACCGAGATGAACACGTGCACCATTTTTATAGCAAACAATGGATAGTATTATTAATTATTTAATTATATTATCATGATAACATCACTTTCATTTTTGTCCTAAAATAATCAAACATTCTTCCTCGGCAATGACAAATTTTAATATAGATCACTATGAATTATTATTAGAAAAATATTTAAAATTTCAAATAGTTTAATGGTGATCTTTATTTTTACTAAATATATATTTTCTACTAAATCAACATGTAAATTGTTTTATCTATAAAGTTGAAGAGGCCGATAGCTATTACTTATAAAAAAAATATTATCACGGTTATTCAAATTTTTTATGATTTTTAAGTACTAATTTATAATTTATCGTTTATAAAGAGATATACCGTATAAATTTAAAAATCACAAAATTCAATTTTAAATCATATCTGTTTGTAACTTGAATCGAATAAAGAGATATATTGTATAAACTTAAAGATCACAAAATTCAATTTTAAACCATATCTGTTTATAACCTGAATCGAACCGATTCTTTAAATCAATAAATTGATTTAACAATTTGGTTCAGATAAATTTATATCAGTTTCGTTTTTGATTTTTTTACTCACCTAAAAGTTACTTAGCATTTTCTTTTTGAAAGAATACATATACTTTGTATAGGGGGATAATTTAATTAAATTTATTATTTTTTAAGTAATTTTATGGTAAATAAAAATTAGTTCTATTTATTTTATGGTAAAAAATAGAATAGCATATATAATGTTTTTACAAATAAATGAGAGTGTATCTTTTAAAATAAATAAATAAATGACTTTATATGTATAAATATTTTTATTTGTAAAAGAAATATATTATATTTAAATAGTTTTACTCAAACTTTCATAAAATTTTATAATAAATTTTAAATACTTTAATATTACATAATATCGATTTTAATATAATAACCAAGAGCAAATGAATCAGTATTTTACTAGTTTAAAATAATAATTTAATTAATAAATTACATGAGTAAAAATAATAATAAATCACATATTTCAAAATAATTTTGTCATGTCATATTTCACTATTTACCCCCTTGGAAAGATTAATCCATAGCTGCAAGGTGTGTACAAAAGAGTAAATCCTCACAAGTCACAAGCCCTCACCACAACCACAACTCTTATCCTTTCAACCCCATCTTTACATTTGGTTTTTGAACACCAAACACAAAACATGGCAACCCTTCAATTTACATCCTTCACTCTTTTCAAACAGAAGCACCCCACAACTAAGCTCCCCTCTGCTTTTCAGCTCAACACAAGGCCACGCCTTGGTTCAGGTACACGGCAACTCACTGTCACTGTGAGGTCTTCTTATAAAGTGGTGATTGAACATGAGGGCCAAACTACACAGCTTGAAGTTGAACCTGACGAGACCATACTATCAAAGGCATTGGATTCTGGCTTGTCTGTGCCTCATGACTGCAAGCTTGGAGTTTGCATGACTTGCCCTGCTAAGCTTATCAGTGGCTCTGTTGATCAGAGTGATGGAATGCTCAGTGATGATGTTGTGGAGCGTGGATATGCACTATTGTGTGCTTCTTACCCTCGATCTGATTGTCATTTTAGGACTATACCAGAGGATGAGTTACTCTCAATGCAGTTAGCCACAGCCAATGACTAATCTAGTTTTCAGATTTGAATGTAGTTGGCACCTGTCAGTGGAATTGAGTCTTTTGATTGTTTCTTATTTCTTATAATTGATAATTGATACTGTCTCTCTGCTTTGCCAAGTTACTTCAATTATATGGATTTTTATTGATGCATGATGAAATAGAACATCTAACTCAAATTAGAATAGATATATCATAGCCTAATTTATGCATGGTCACTCATCTCATACAACTCCATTTATTAAATACTAAACCTTTTCACATACTACTACAATGGTGGAATCTAAAATGGTACAACAAGTTGGCAGTTGCCAAATGTACTTTAAAATATTACCCCCTAGCCTAATGATAAGATCTCGATCCCCTTCCATGAGTGTAAACTACAAGGGCCCTGTATTCACGTAGTCAAAATATTGGTAGTCGTTTGATCAAGATCGAACGATCTAGATTCAAACTCAATATTTTAAACATTATAAAATTAAAATCTGTATTTTTTTGGACCATAAAATGGTCATCCAAGTATCAACTGCGTGAATGCGAGATCCTCCAACTACAGAGAAATCAAATTTAAATAGTTCATTCCCTCACATATATCACCGTATAACCATGGCCAATATACCATATCCACTGAACAAGCATGGCCCTAGCTAGGTCAAATGTGAGCTGAAAGACTTCTTCTTTGGTCGTTGTTTAATCTTTAACTTCACATTAATGCCACTATCAATGATGGACTTAAGAACAATCTGAAGCTTCCCCTCAACCCTTTCTCCTCTCCTTGGAGTATAAATCACATCATGAATATCATCAGCCAATGCTCTCTGAGCCAGAATTTTCCCCACAGCAGCACAAGTGGTTTTGTTCCTGGTAGAAATCAGGTCAAACTTGAGGTCCTTGGAAATAGAATGTGCCACAACAACAACCTTGCTAGTTACCCTATGAACAATGCAGGCCCGAACAGAGGCTTTTGATATATAAATGTCCAAGCAAAATGGTTCATGATAAGGACCTGTAAGCTGGTTAAAAGTGGGAATCCTCTGTCTCTTGTTCACATGAGAAGACACATCATTGGTTTCATCCATCTGTGCCATAACACTTTTATTACTTCTTCCCAATTCATCAACTTTGGGAAGCTTCTTATCCTTGGAAGTCGCATTCGGCGTCGATTTAGCTTTAGCTTTACCTTTGTCAATAACCTCAGTCTTGTCATTTTTCTTCTTAGATGATTTCTTCTTGTGGAATTCTAAATTATACTCTTCAAACTCCATGGAACTGCGCTCAAGCTTATAGAACAGATTACCACGAACTCTCATATTATCAATGTCCTCAAAATCGAGTTCATCCTCAACATGTGAGGAATGAGCATCAACGAGTTCATCAATTATATGTTGATCACAAGAACTGTCTACTGATGCTGCTAAATCCCTTCCTTGCCAAGCTTGTGCCACAACAGATGAGACCCTCCAAGCATCACTGTCCACGAGCTCGATGTCAAATCCATTTGATTTGTGATTGGAGTTGGAGAAAAAGTGGGAAAGATGAAGGCTAGTATTAGAATTATATTCAGAGGGTGGGTCAGATAGAGAACTTAGTGCAGCCCCATGATCCTTATTGGGAAGAGTGGTGAGGGACTTGAAGCAGAGATTGAATGCCCTCAACTTGAAGATAATATTTTGATTGTATATGGAAGCACCTTTTCTTGCAAACATGGAAAACATCATGATCACAGTTTTGAAAAGAAAAGCAGTTATTATAAAGTAAAAACAAGTGGAAGATGGCCAAGTTTCCAAGATAATAACTTTTGCAGCCCAAAATGTGAAAAATGGCCACAGAAGCAAAACGTCGAATAGTTGGTGTGCTTTCTTCACTCACTGAACAATGAAGAATGGAGGCTGGAGTATCTGAATGGAATTAGAAACGGAGTGGAATCCCGTGTCGCTAAGCTCGTTGGTGACTTCCAGAAGCTTCTTGTTACTCGAACCCTTAATAAACTAAAGAAGCTAGGTAGTCCTTGCAAACATGAAATCCTTAGTCCTTTGTCTGCTATTTCATTCATATGCATATAATAGAGTGAGTTTTTCGTATTTTTTTTTTCAATTATCTCTGTTTTAAAAATATCAATCTGCCATTTTTTTTAATAAAAATTATGAAATTTTAAAATATCAATCTGCCAATCATTATGAAATTTTAAAATTTTGTTTTTAGTCTTTATAAATAAATTTCTGATTAAAATATAATTTTAATCAATTTTCTTTTATTTAATATTATTTTGATCATTTATTTTAATTATTTTTTTATTCGTTTTCATCATTTATCTTTTACGTAATATTTGCTTTAGTCTTTGATAAAATAATAAATTTATATAATTTTATGAAATATATAATTTTAAACTTATTTTTAAATAAAAAATAAAGAATTAAAATAAAAGATAAATGATTGAAATGAATTAAAAAATTAAAAGACCGAAATTGATTAAAAAATAATAGATCAAAACATATA